>JADBJO010021348.1:27500-29693 GCA_016801955.1 Conus betulinus
TTCAAATTATTTACTTTCGCAAACATTGTGCTCTATCATTATTTCTTTGACAGGGAAAACTGATATAATTATCATTTGCGATGAATATTCATAGTTTTATATAATTTGGCCGCAACACAAACAAAAATGAAAGGCATGAACGTAACAAGCTATTAGTTGTTTACATTGTAATTTCCAGCAACAAGACGGAACAAGAAAGAATGAATGGTGGCTAATGATTTTTCATACAAATCTGGCAGGATGCTGTTTATAGCTGCGCATTTAAAAAGTATTAACTATTAACTGGTAGATGAATCTGACAACGAAGACTTTGACATTCTTTCTGAATTTAGCTTTGAAGAAGTTCAGTTCCAGTGTGTAAAGTAGTGATTTTACCTTTTTGCGCATATCTTATGACATTTTCTCTTGATAACTGTGTTTATGTAAAACTTTTTTTAAGGGAAAAAAAAAAAAAAAAAGGTATGACTCTTCCGTACAGTTTTCCAAGAATGGATATAACTACAGATCGTGATATGATGACAATACAACGTTTAACATTTGATGCGTTTTGTAACATACCTCGTAATCGTGTGAACCTCCTTTACTTAACGAACGTGCTTGTAACACATTGGAGTCTTAAAACTTTAACGTTCATTTCAGTTCATTACACCCTACGTCCCCCCCCCCCCACTTCTCCCTCCGTCGGCTGAAGTTGATATACAAATGTGGCACCGTGTGACCTGTCGTTTACTATATAAGACTGGGTGTAAGTGTTTTGTTTGTACGATTTGAGCATAATGCTAGTTTAATGATTGGAATGGTCTGTTCGTAGTTTTGCTTTTAGTATGTAACTTTACAATGTGTTCTGTAAGAATAGAATACTGTGATGTAGGAGCTCTTGATGTCGTAGAACATTTGCAAAGCAGAAAATATGGTTGCATTATGCCTGGGATATTGCACAGCTGTAGATGACAAACAGAAATAATAGCACCAAACGTATCTGCTCTCCAAAGAATGCTGCCACAGTACTACGCGAAAATTTCGAAATGCTTTTCGAAACATTTGACGCAAACTAGAAACAATACTAACCAGTATTGATTAATGTGTAAAAAAAAAAAAAAAACAAATCCAAAAACTTTGTCCTGGTGTTGCAAGTTTCTTTTATATTCCAAAAGGGATTGAAAGTAAATCCGCCACTTAACAGGGACACACAATTACGAGACAAATACACGAAACGTTAAAGAGGTCGAAACGCGTCCCGTTTTGTCTTGTAATTTGTGTTTCCCTATTAACTGGCGGATTTACTTTACATTCCTCTGAACGTTTTCTTTCAGTTTTTTGCCTGCAGTCACCTCACTTGGAAAGTAACAGCTGTCTGAGGCCTAAAGAAACATTAAGGGATTACATGTACGTCTGCGATTCTGTACACATTGCAGTACAGATCTGCGTAGTACTTGGCGGTGTAGCAGAGTGCAGTATCATCATCACACTTCTTTGGATGACCAGACACTGTGAACGTGTCACTTTTGAATGATCACATCACATCCAGTCGTAATGTTCTGGGTACAAAAAGTAAAAGTGATCCACTGTGCATGGACTTTTGAAAGTGAAGTCATACTGTTGTTATAATCAACCCCATTCTACACCACACAAATAAGAGGGGATCTCAGTAAAAGATTAAAAAAAAAATCCTAAATCTCATGCATTAGATTTGATAGGAAACAAGGTACAGGAAGAACAAATCAGCAACTGTGTAAGCCCCCACAGAAGAGAGTTCACAGGAAGCCATGTACTGACAAGTTAACAATAACAGGAGAAGAACATAGAAATAATAATAATTAAAAAACACCATCGGAACAGTAGCGGTAACGAACTTTTTTGTTTCTGATAAACAATGAAAAGCGTCTGAATATGTCAGAGAATAGAACTGAAGTGCAACTGCAGGCTGCCAGCAAATAAAGACAAAAATATCAGTAAATAAAGGGCCAGGAAAAACAGGGGAACTTGTCCAGAAATGCATCAAAACAAAAATTCCATAATAACCGTGATATCTATGAAAAAGGTGACACGTTGAGTGCCTGTAGAAAACAATGAAAAGATTTGACAGAACCTGCCAGGCAAAGTTGACAGGAAAAAAAAATGCTAAGGATGGTAATGCGACGAGATGAAGTAAAACAAAGCAAACAAACACAAGCCTCACGAGAACACGACTCA
>JADBJO010021349.1:0-21632 GCA_016801955.1 Conus betulinus
GGTACTGGGGAAGAAAAGAGCTAATGTTTGATCCCTGTAACAAGAGAGACCATTGTTGGTTACCTGTGAAAGAGAATGAATGTTGTCGTGATGCCTGTCAAAAAGAGTACCGTTTGTTGTGCTACTGTAAAAAGAGCTAATTTTGTCTCAATTGTTTCCTGTTAAAAAGAGATAATGTGGAGTGTCGGTGTGTTTCCCGTGAAGAGAGATAATGCTTGTTCATATTACACCTGTGAAAACTTACGGGGACCCCACCCAAAAATGCATTGCAAAATCTGTACCACCACCTACCCCTCCCCCCCCCCCCCGATTCCCCGGACTCCCATCTCTGTCTCTGGGACCCCTGCCGCACTTGACACTCCGATAAGCGATGGAGGAGAGCCACTCTCAAACGCAGTCGAGAGTCTCAGCTCATACACAGCGATTCTCATGCCCAGAACGATGTCTGCTTTTTTAAATGAAAAAACAGCTTAATTGTAGAGGGAACGCACACAACAACACACCACAACACAACACACCACCACCACATTCCCCTTATCCGTCAACGCTTTCCCCCCAGAGCTCTTCCTCCCCCCCCCCCCCCCGTACAGTCTCTATATTTGATAGATATACGAGAACACACATACAACCATGTGATGCATTAGGTGAATGTTCACTGTGAATGTTTTTTTTTTGTCTTTTGTCCTTTTTTTCTGTTGTTGTTTTTTTTTTTTTTCGGTATTTTTCATTTGTTGTTGCTAGAGGGCAATGGAGAGCGTAGCGAGAGTAGGTGTCTTTCTTTGTTGTTGTTTCTTTGTTATGTATTCAATCCATCAGTCGAAGCATAGATTTTTTGTGTGAATGTTTTTTTATAAAAACAGCAGGGAAGAGAGAGAGCGCGCGCGTCGTGCAGATTGATATAAACATAAACATGTAAGACAGCTGAAAGATCTGAGATGTGCAGAAAAAACAACAGACAAAAAAACATTTTACGTAAGATAGGCAGGCCTTCTTCAGAGTTCTCTCCCTTTTGCCCACCACTCAGTCGCGAGTCCACCCACCTCTTCTCTCTGTATGCTATTTTCTCTTTCCTGACACCACACAGGGCACAGCTAGGCTGTCCAAACAAAACAGATTCGTGAAAGTTTCTATGTTGCACTTATTACTGGAGAGACTGTGTTACCACTTCACGGAGGAGAGAGCAGCCAGAGGGAGCCAAGTCTTTCGGGTGGTTAAAGGCTGGAATATGGGAAAAGTGAAACAGGTGTAAAAATGTAATCTCACCTCTCTCCTCTGATCCAGCGCACGATACACGATGAGCACGGAGGAATGAACAGCGGATGACGGGGTTGAAGAGCCGAGGAGAGCGAGACGCTCACCCACCCTACCCACGAACACACACCCACCACCACCCCACAAACACAGCACACACAACAACTATACTAATACGAGACACATACACCAGACATGAAAAGTAGCCACCCCCGAGTTCCACAAGCACACCAAACCACTATAGATTGCTAGAAGAGCGAGGATCACCGTGGTTTTCCAATAAAGAAAGACACCTGCAGCATGTGCGCGCACACACAGCACACCCACACACAGACACACGGCGCCACAGGAACACCCACACACCACATGAGCCCCACCGATGGATGAGCAGAGGAGAGAGATGAGACAATTTGCAAGCAGAGCAACACGTAGGGACATGCACACGGACACACACAACGACATGACACATGCTTGACACATGTCCATACACCATACACGTGCTTCGCACACAGCACCCACCACACAACACAACCACACACACCCACACCACACAAACACACACACAGAGGAACCACAAGACTTCACAGCCTGTGCGCTTACACACAAACACACACACCAACGAGGACACACACGACGCCCACACCACATACGAGACAACACGCAACAGCAACACCCAGACCGGAACAAGCAGCGACCACGAACAGAAGCACAACACGACACAACACAACACGGGTGTGATGCGGGAGGGCTGCACATGCCCACACCAACTCAACGCACAGACACACACAGAACACACACAACAAACACACGAAGCAACACCCGCACACACACACCAAACACGACACACAACACCCAGACCACAGCACACAACACAAGAGCAGCAGCAACAAGGACCAGTTATTCAAGAAGATGAACACACTGCAGAATAATAAGGAACTACATGAAGAAAACCACAAGAACAATCAAATCAAAATAATCGTCGGTGTATCTGTTCACTGTCAGCGGTGGTGTAGGAGAGAGATAGTAATTAATAAAGAAATAATTAGTAAATACATAATATAATGAATACGGATTTATAGGCAGCCTCGCTCTCGACGCGAGAGGTTACGAAGACAGGAGTGTGATCTTCTCACCGTTCAGTAAGGCGAAATATCAAGAGACAGCAGGGGTTGACTTACTCACCAAGCAATAGGCCAGAAGTAAACTTCGTGTTATACACCACGCATGGATGTTTGATGACATTCGCGACCTCAGCGTGCAAGGTTAGTAGTCAGATCATACTCAGGAGAGGATGTGGGTGGTGTTGAACTGTGGACACCCTTTCGGGCCATAGAGGATAGAATGTAAAGCAGATGCCAGCATGCACATAGAGACCAGCCGCATGCCTTGGTTCTACTGCTGTTGCTATAGCAGCTAGTTCCCTTTCATTTGCATCACATTAACAGCTCTTTGATGGGTGGGGGTGGTGGTGAGTGATGTGTCGAAAGAAAGACGAGGAGGAAGTAATGCTTTGTTGGGCGTGGGGCCTTGGTTGAGGGAGGGGTAGGAATAGAGGGGTGGGGCCGCTTGTTGTAGGTCTTGTGCCCTCCGCCTTACATCTTTGAAGCCATGCCCTGTGAAGAGCAGTTCCCATTCAGGAGGTTCAAATCACCCCCCCTGACTTCCCGCCAGTCTGTTTGTTTTGTGTGCATGTGTCGTGAGGTGGCATGAGCGAGCCCCGCAGCGCTGCACCGGCGAGGGGGGCGAGGGGACACGGCTTTTGTTCAGAGCAGGGAGACCTCTCCGGACATATGACAAGCCAACTGTTCATCACCGTGTTTCCTTGCAGTCAGCTTGATCCGAACAAGGCCACGCGGGCCGGTTGTATCCTACTACATACATAAAGCTGAGCAAAATACTCAACGGATGTAGACTGTACAAAGGAGCTGGTGGAGAGAGTTCCTCAGCAGACCGTCTGGAATTATGGGATCGGCTGGCTCTGTAGGACCTGTCACCTTTGAGCAACGATGGGGCTATCTAGATGCGGGGCTTTGCTGTGCATCACGGGTTTTTGGAGTTCATGAGACTCACTGCCAACTTTTTGCAGATCAGATGCTGTGATGGTTGGTCTAGTTACCAGCTTCATTGTCTCCGATCAGTTTCCTCCATACGCTTTCTCCCTCCACCGGCTTTATTTCCCGTGCATAATTCCCGCACCTGTCCCCTCCCCCCCCCCCACCCTCCCCCCCCCTCCCCCGGCCCTAAGCAGTCACCCTTACCCCTTCACACTGAGATCTTGGGCAACTGTTGGCAGATGCTAGGTCAATGTCAGTGATTCAAGGCATTTTTAGTCAACCACACACCTTCCACACCAAACGCCATGCCGACCCACTCTCACCCTCACCCTCACCTCACCCCCACCCTCCCCCGACCCCCCGCCTGCCGTCTTGGGCGCAAAGATTGGGCAGGGTGCTTGTGATAGTCCAGTGAGTCACCAGGCTTTAGTTTCCCCCCATCCCCCCACCTCCCACTCCTACCCTCCCCACCCCCACAGACTCCTTTCACCCCCCACCCTTGCTCCTCACCCACACCCCCCACCAACAGAAAACAACACATCATACACCATGCGCCCGAGATGCGGACCCCACACACCGCACACACTGCACACCCAACACACACACACACACACCCACACACACCAACACACACCAACTCACACAGTCAACACAACAACCACAGACACACACACACACACACAGCACACACACACCACAAACACACTCCCCAGGCCTGGATGATTGCAATTTTTTAAAGAAAATGATTGTCGTCCTGCCTGTTCAGTGAGGAAATTGAAGGAACTCCCTCAGCCTGTGTCACGACCAACTTCTAGCTTTTTGTCTGGGGATGCGATTAACCAATCGGATTACAAACATTAACCAACGGACCGAGATGGCATTTTGTGATTAGTGACGTGGTGTCAGGAGCCGATGCGGAGAAAAGATTCAGCGATCCAGCAAGGATGCTGTTTGCACAAGTTGGCTTCAAGAAAGTATATCAGAGTATCCTTTCCCTGGGAGATAGCGCCCTTGACCAGCCGTGATGTATAACTCTTCTTTCAGAGGATGTTTGACGACGCAGGAAGGCATTTTTCAGAGCTTTCCTACCTGCCCACCCTTGGTCGAATTTTGCCAGGATTTTGGACCAAATTCAGATTCAAATAAATTCCTGGAAATGTCCTAAATTTTAGGTGAGGGAAAAAAAAAAAAATCCAGAATCAGTGTACAAAAGTGTGCTGTGGTCGGGTGGGGGGGGGGGGGGGGTCGGTTTTTGAACAGGGATTGAGAAAATACTGCAGACCACAAAAAACCAAATGGGGTGTTGTGTGTAAATTTTGACAATGACCTGGATATGGAAATTGCATGTTCTTTTTTTCTTACCTGACATTTGTCATCTGATATAAGGGGGGTCATACATAGGTTTCAGTCAAAAGCTTAGCTGCCTGCTTTTTTCCACATCCGCGTGCCCTCTGCAATTCCTGGTTCCTGAATGTGGACTCCAGAAGGCTGTTCTGATATGAGTTCGGGTACAGGGGGTCTCCAGCTTTGGTCTGATTTTAGTTGCGCAAAGCAACGCTGCAGAAAAGAAGTTCTCAGGATGATCCTCGATAGAATCTCCAAGACTAGTTAAGCATGAGATTTGCCTTAATTGCCAAGCAACCTGCAGAAAGAAGGTCTCAGGATGATATCGATAAGATCTCCAGACTATTTCTGATGTCCCTAAGGGCCAAGCATCTGCAGAAAGAAAGTCTCAGGATGATCCTTCTTCATTTTTCTGTGTACCTCAGGCTGATATTTAAATCCCATCTACCCAACCAAAGGGAGGTGGAGTTTTGTGTGCGCATGACTGTTTTTTATCCTGCCATTAAGGCAGCCATACTCGCCTCTTCGGGGAAGGTGTGTGCTATGTGTAACATGTCAAATTCCTCCATCAAACCACCGACCGGACCCCCCAGCCATCTGTACTGCCTTCTCCTCTGAAAGTTGGTGATAGGGTTTTACATGTGTGCAATATGTTACCGCATGCGGTTCACACTTACCAGAACCCTTCGGTTATAGTCTCATTCCGAAACTGTATGGGAAATGGAGTCAAGAACTAATGTTAACTCGGAGGAAAAAATCCCCTGGTACAGAAACGGCCGGGTAATGAGATGTCGAAACCTGCAACCCTTGATTACACGAGTTTCGCTCGCCAACCCAACTGAGCTATTCTGGGCCCCTGGTCTGTCTCGGGATGATCATCAAGCCGACAGAAGGTAACTAGAAAGCAAGTGGAAAGCAAGGCTTTGTTAGCAAGGTCTCCTCTGGTGGGTTACCGGTTCTGATGACTGTCCATCCTCAGTGCTAGGTATCGCTTGGGTTTGGCTGTGCGGATGTACGGGGAGGAATCGGAATGCAATGGTGTGACGAGTTTTCGGGATGCCACCAGGTGGGTAAATGACACGCAAACTATGGCAGCAACCACTAAAACCTCCTTGATACTACACTAATTTAAAGAACTCTTGCATAAGTCAGGGTGCATCTTCGCAAAAGAATGTCTGGCACATCGACCCACCGACCGACCTCTCCCCCACGCCCCACCCCCTCCCTTCCACCCCTCTTCTCTCCTCTGTATCACCACCCGAATTTAACACCCTTGACATTCGGTAAAAGGTTTTGTTTAAAAAATGTGGAGTTTGTTGGATGGGGATGGGGGGTGTTGTGAGTTTGACTCTGTAGATAAGAAAGAATTCTGACAGAGCCCAAAATGCATTTGTTGTGTTAAATTGCCCGCCCCGGCTGTACCTCCCTGGGCTTTAGGGTGCGGTGATGTGAGGAAAAGAAAAGTCATATTTTCAGAAAGAGAAACTGAGAGCATAAAAAGCCCCTGGAAGTTTACACCAGGTCCATTTGTGAAACGGGCATAAGGGGGAACACGACATACATGACTGGCTGTGTCCAGGACAGGGTAAAATTCATTCCCATACGCTTCTACAAAGAAGTTGACAAAACAGTGAGTATTATGTTTCCACAGCCTCTCCTCTCCCTCAAAATCACTACACATGGAGTCATGTGCACACACAAACAGGGGGGGCACACACACACACACACACAACACACCAACATACCAGGTCCCCAGGATCCTAACATGTGAACACAGTGAAAAGATACTGACATAAACAAACGGTGAAAACAGAACATAAGCTAAAACACACACCACACACTTATGTACATCAGCAAATTCTGGACAGCACACGTGAGCATGGCAATGTGTCATACGCCTTTAACGTGATGTTCATGTAACATGCTTATTTTATTGCACTTGCTCACAGGGGAACACAGCACACACACAACACCACACCAACACACGCACACCACACCCAAACACACACAGTGCAGTCCTCACAGCATCATCTTTGGAGGTTTTTGTTTGTAAAAGTTGGTTGTTTTGTCACCCATAGGCATGTACTATTCTTTCTTTCTTTGATTCTGGAAACTCCGTTGTTTTCTGATGCGGAAGAAAAGAAAAGACAAGCAACCAGGGGGGTGTACCCTTTGGCTTTACCGAATTATACCATTTTTTTAGAAGTAAAAGAATACCAGCAGCATTATAAGAAAGAAAAAAAAAAAAAAAAGAACGCAGAGACTGAACTCCAAATTTTTTGATACACTGTTGTTTGTAGTCTACACTATGTGAAGATTTTCCACTGACTCGATCCCAATCTCCCACATTGCAACACAACAGACAGCGCACAATGAAATGTATGTGTGATTTTTAAGAGGTGTCAGAATCTACATTGTAAATCAGCTAATTTCGAGAGAGTGTCACTGGGGTGGACGTAACCTCGGAAAGGTAGCGCTCTGTCCCCGCATCCTTGCTACATGACTTAGCAGCAGTTCATGCCCGGCGTTTCAAGAGCTTAGGAGAGTGATGAGTCCTGGTGGATGAAAATGGACCTGCGTGAAGTGAAGGGACAGCGAAGCGTATGGCTGGAAGGACCCTGCAGCGTTTCAGGCAGGTGCGTGGCTGCTTCATGGCTAACAACCCGATGCGACTGCTCCCAGTGAGCTGCTTCAGGTTGTGGTTAGATTGTGAACGGTCCGGGTGTGGCTGTGTGTTGCAGGCAGGAATGACTGGTTTGGAGATAATGCCGTTGAAACGACTTGACTCATGAGGCAGTTTTTTTAAACCACACTGTATACTCTACACCACACACCCACACACACACCACACACACAACACACAGCACACACACACACACACACACACATGCATGCATGCATTACCACATGCATCACACACACCGACACATCACGCACGGCACACACACACCACACCACACACACACACACACACACACCACACACACAGCACATGCACATGCAACCTCATGTGCACCAACACATGCACACACATACACACATCCCACCACTCTCGCATCGCATGCCACACTCACACACAGACACAAACACACACACACACACACCACACACCACACACACACACACACACACACACACACATGCAAAGCACACAACACACACACACACACACAACACACACACACACATCACACACACACATAACACACACACACACTATGGCAGACTCCCAAGTAGAAGAAAAAAACTGTGTGTCCTCTTTACCTAGTTCAGAAGCTGATTGTAGCTGTAATAACATGTTTATTCATATGTGCTGATAATGGTTGGGGGGGTTGGAGGGAGGTACTTTTTCTTTTTCTTACCTCATCCGCCGTGCCCTCCATCTCAGCTAACCTCATTACTCCCCACGCTGCTCTTCTGGCCTCCCCACGCCTCGCGCACAACACACCAAGGCTTGTCCTGTCACCCACAGGGAGAGTTCGGTGTCGGACCACTGTGAGGCAGCCCTCCAGAGGAAGACCCGGTTTCAATCCGAAATCATGCTGGGACAACTGACATGCTGAGCTCTCTGTTGTCGGCAGGTCACTGCCACGGGTAGTTCAGAGCCAGCGGCGTGTGTGAATATACCCGTGTCCTGGAGGGCACCCACAATTTTGCTCTGTTCTTTTTTTCTTTCTTTCTTTTTTCTTATTTTCTTTTTCAAATTATTTTGTCTTTTTTGTTGTTGTTCTGTTTAGGTTATATTTTCTTTTAAAAGACAAATGTGACTTTGGCAATACCCCTTTACTGCGGGGTGGAATGGGGGGGATGTGTTTCTCTTCTGGCAAGTTATTGCTTTAACAAGCAGAGCCCAGATAAATCCGGGACTTCCTATCGTCTAACTAACACTTCATTGAGTTGTTGCATGTAACAAGCAGAGCTTCAGATAAATCCACGGACATTCTGTCAGTAACTAAGACTGAGTTTGTTGGTTGTCCACCACACCGTGATTCCGAGAATGTGGGTCCTTATTTAACTGCCACAGATCGTCAGTAGGCTCTGTCCTGGGGGGAATGAACGTCCTAAAGAGCAATTGGATGGGCGAGGGCTTCATCGTGGTTAGGTTCGGTCCTGGTTCCAGTTGCCTGACAGATTTGGTCTGGTTGTCAGAGTCTGAGGCTGGAGTGGAGTGCTGATGTTTTACCCTCATTCAGTGTTGGTGCAGTGAGTGGGTGGGGTGTGGGTGTGTGTGTGTGTGTGTGTGTAATGTATAGAATGTATGCGTGCGTGTGTGTGGTTGTGCGGTGTGTTGTGTGTGTGGTGCGAATGTGTATGTGTGAGTGTGGTGTAGCATGTGTGTGTGTGTGCGCATGTTGTGTGCATGTTTGTAGTGTTGTCGTGTGTGGGTGGGGGTGTGCCCTGTGTATGTGTGCAGTTGTAGTGCGTGAATGTGTGTGGGTAGTGTGCGCGCGAGCATGGTGTGAAGGTGTGTGTGCAGGTGTGTGTGTGATGGTGTATGTGTCGGCGTGTTTGTCTGTGCATGTGTGGCGTGGCTCCGCAGCGCGCATCCCGTGTGTGCATCTTCGTGGTGTGTGTAGTGATGCGCGCCCTGTGTGGTGTGTGTGTGGGTGCCAAGTGTGTGTGTTTGTGCGCTTGTGCGTGTGTGTGCATGTGAAGTATGTGTGTGTGTGTGTGTGCATCTGTAGATGCGCATATGGTGTGCATGATTGTGGATGTGTGTCCGTGTGGGTGTGCTGTGTGTGTGGTGTGCATGGGGTGTGTGTGCGTGTGTGGTGTGTGTGTGTGAGAGTTTGTGGTTTGTACAAGGGGTGTTGGTGTCGGTTGTTTGGTGTGTACTTCCGTGTCCTTGTGATTGTGTGTGCGACTGTTGTTTGTGGTGTGTGTGTGTTTGTGTGTGTGTGTGCACATAGTAGACTTATGGCCCGAGTAGTCGCATGTCTTTAATTTTATTACTCCAGCACACCAGGGCTGTGTGTGTATGTGGTGACGTTTTGTTTACCAAACACGATGTGTCCAAGTATGGTGTGTCCAACAGTGTGTGGGAAAATAGGGTCATAACTTCTTACAAAAGATTCAAAAAATTTTTGTGGTGTGTGTATGTGTGCATGCGCAACGTGTGCAAGCACTTTTCTGCACAGTCACTGGTACAATAGGCTCATAGCTGTATAGCGGTATGTGCGTGTAAACGAACATCTGAATTGTCTCTTCGTGTCTATAACAGATTTACCGATTATCCACAGATCTTGGTACCATTACTTTGTTCTGCAAAAAGGCAAAAAACTCTCGGTAGCAAACGTTGAGTGTGGTTTCGAGCAGCATGGCTACTAGTACGAGAGGAAAGGGAGTATCGTTCTTGTTTATCAAATGATACTTATTATCACAACCCTCCATGCCTTGTTTCAATTCACTTCCAGTGTTAAGCCCTATTACTGGTGTGAGAAAACAATCAATTGTATCCAGCTGTCGTGGCGCACGACGTGGTTAGCGTCGCGGACTCCCGGCTGGGAGGGTCGTGGGTTGGAATCCTATCAAGAGTCATGTGGTGTCTTTTCTACCCGACACACACTCATACCCAGAGTTGAGTTAGCTGCACACTCAGTGGGAAGGACGTGGACAACACAAGTCTGAGTTTCATCCAACCCATGGACGCTTTTTGTAATGGACGAGTTTCTGAGATTGCTCAAATTTCCTGACCAACACTGCATGGGGTGTAGGTATCTTCTGTGCCTGTTGATGCTGGGATCTACTTATGAAAGCAGAAGCATAGAGTACAGCCCTGTCATGTAGTCTCAGACCGAAATGGGGAAATCCATGCATCATTTAAAATTGTCCTCATTCTCATTGATCAGCATACAAAAAAGTGTCTCAAATTCTGTGGCCCTTCATGGCCCTGTTCTCATGGTGACCTCCAATTTTACGATGTCCTCTCACACGTCTGTGGCCTTGGTTCGGTTCCTATCGGGGTCACATGGTATCAGCAAGTCTGTAGGGGCTATCGTTTGGGCGTGGTGGCACCTCCTGGATGGAGAGCTCACTCACGCTGGCTCCACGGACACTAAGCAATTGTTGTCGTCAGTAGGAGGCTTAGTAGGTGGTGTCCCTGCAATATGGTAGATAAGAATAGGCACCAGGGTTTGAACACCACCAAAGTGACTCGGCAGCAGTGCAAGCGTCTCCTCCGTTGTGGTTGCCATCTTGACGACTCTAACATTGACTGCTCCCTGTGGATTGCCGGTGCCAGGGCTGCAAGGCGGTTCCGCCGGGGACGGTGGCTGTGGAAAACTGGGGTGTCGTAATAAGTGGGCGTGGGTACACTGCCTCTGAGTGGGCGCAGAGGTTGGACAGCCATAAAAAAACAAACAAACAAACAAACAAAAAAAACAGCAACAACAAATGTACCGACAGATTCCAATGATGCATGATGATGATGTTTGACGTTGATGACAGCCATCTCCTGTATTGCCGCTAAACTGGACTCCACAGCACCAGGTTAATCCTGACCATTGTCATCTGCCGTTCTATGTGCATTCTCCCCATGATGAGCTCAGCTTCAGTTTCCTCTCGGCACTCCCTTCGAGTTCCTGTCAATGTCATTTGATGTTGAAAGTTCATGGGGAGAATCGCTGAATCCTATGCTTGTATTGCTGCCATGACGAGAAGGGCATGGGGGGAGGGGGGGGGGGGCTTCTCGCTCATGCTTCTCCACGACACTATATTTGTTGTCAGCATGGAGAGTTCTAGGTCGTGTCCTGTTTATGTGAGTTGTAAAAGACCCTCTGACAACTGAGGCCTTCGACTCACACATGCAGGCTACGCTGTGGACCGCTGCGCTTTGACCTTTGACCTGTGAAGTTGGTGGGTGGCCGCATCAAAACGTTGATGGGTAGCGATGACAGCTGAACTATGAGAGGGGTTAACTCAGTTACTGTACACCGAGCAATACCACAAGCGATAGGCGCACAGTTATCCCAGTGGTGAGATAATGGTGAATATTGGAGTCACTTCCCCCTTAGCTTTGTGCTAGCACCAGTTTGCGGATTTCAGAGAGAAACGTGCGAATTAGAGTCTGCGAAAAAGAAAAACTTTTCAGCAAAATCACAAATATACTGGTGAAGAAAAAAACGTCTAATCCGCAGAGCAGTGGCTGAGTTTTTTGCGAACAGGAATGTTGGACATTACGTAAATCTTGTGTAAACTCTTTCATGTGAGCAAGCTTCATTCCCCCAGTTTGTTTTCACCTTGGCAAGGAAGATGATATTTTCGTCTACTGTTGTGCGTCACAGGATGCTGCCAGAGAGTGAATGAAGTCGACAAAAACTAAACAAAGTCCCTGGTTTCAATAAATGTATGAAGAAAACAGAGCATTTATAAAGCGCCTTACCAAGGTTCTAGGCGCTGACATCCATCTCTCTCATATTGATTTTCCCATGTCAATCCAGTCAGTGTTGTTCTCTCAGTTTTCCATAACTTCCGTCCTTCTCCTCTCCATTTCTCATGCAGAGTGCATGCTAATGTGTAACATTCAACCATACCACAAGCAGAACTGGCGTTCTTCTCTTCCGAAAAATGGTCAGGGATTTTGCCATGTGTGCAAGATGCTATGCTCATGCGTTCACACACAAAATTAAGATTTGTAGTCTCATTCAAAGGACTATTTAGGAAATGGAGTCAGAACCAATGTTAAATTCAAGGGAAAAATCATCCTGTACGGAAACAACCTGGTGGAGCTTATTCGCCACTCTGCCACCTCAGGATCACTGAGATTATGTTGTCCCGCCGTTCTACCAACTGAGCCATTTCCGTTTTTGGTTGGACAGAAAAGTGGATGGATACTATAACCACCACATTGATACACAGATTTAAAACGGCACTGGCAACCTGCACCATTTTTAAAGACAAAATTTGAAAAAAAAAAGAAATTTTATTTCATTTTTTTTGGTTTGAGTAGGGGCAGTGTCAACAAACTCACCACACCTGTAGCCTTTCGGCTGCTTTTGCTTTCTTCAGTGAGCCCTGACGATGTGTTTTCTGGCTCTCAGGCCAAACAACAAGGCGTGCAAGTGGTGGCCAAGCAGTCCCCCGGTGGAGGGGCATAACCTGACCCTTCGCTGCACACTTCACTTCCCTCCACGACTCTCCCCCACTACCACAACAGCCTCCTCTGTGGAGTGGTTCGATTCCGCCGGCAAGCGGCTGACCCCCGGGGGTCCAGGAGAAGGAAGAATCCAAGGGACGCTGCTGATAGTGGCGCTCCGTGCAGCGACACGACCCTGACCTGAAGTACTTCCTGCCGGGTGTCGGAAGGCCAGGCTGACTGGTCCGATGTCTGGTCCGAGGCCGCAGTGTCTGCCTACGTCCTTGTACCAGGAGTGTGTAAGTTTTGCTGTCCATGACAGAGAGAAAGAGAGAGGAGGGAGTGAGTGAATGAATGAATGATGAATAATGCAGGATAGGAAGCACAAAGAGATTGGAGCTTCCCTTCACTTTGAGGTAAATTTTGAACACAATTTCACGTAGAGATGTATACTGTGTACTTGACATTACTTAGAAAACACAAACCAAATACAAAGGAACATCAGCGCATCAAGCTTCTGTATATTTGGTTCATTATTTTTTACCAATAAGAAATATTGCGGAGCTACAGTGTAATTATCACAGTAGGGGTGGGCACAGCTTGAATGCTCCCCGAAGCTTGTCGCAGTGGAGAGCTGGATTAACTGGTTTAGAAAAAAAACCCAAACAAACAAACACCACCAGCCAACCAAGAAGCATTTCACCTGTGTAAACACCATCCTCTCAACTCTGACGTTCCTGTGAAGTAAACTGTTTTGGAGATCACATGTGTCGTTGAAAATGATAAACAGATAATTTATTTTTGTTATCATATCGTATGCAAATGTGCATGAAACCCAATGGTGCTTAACAGCGTTTTTAAAAGCCAGTACGTCCAAAAGGATTATCAAAAACAGAAGAAATTTTCTTTTGTTCACATTTTTTTTTTTCGGTTGAGGGGGGGTGGGGATGGGGGACACATACAAAACACACACTTGATTTTGAGTTACGGTTGTATTCATAAAAATGATATCAAGCATATCAAGCATACATTATGCTAATTGATATGATACAGTCTTTTTTGTAATGCTTTGTGGTTGATGAAGTAATCTGCGATGAATGTTGAAATCAATTCTGCTAGGCACCACTTGACCAAAGATTACTGCAGTGAAAATAAATCTTTTTTAAATCCAGCATCTTAGCACTGGTAAGGCGTTGAATGTATCCTCAGGTGATTGTGTAGGACTGCTAACGTAAAGCATGATAGTTTTGCTGATTAAAAGTGACAAAGAGTGAAACAAAAAATCGATTTTAAAAACAAATTGGCAAATTCCCGTAATATTTGTTTGTTCAAACAGAAGTGACAAAACAGCTAGAGAAGGTTCCCGATGTTGCAGTCACAGAAAAATGAAATTCTTGTGAATTTGGAAAAAAAAAGAAAAAAGAAAAAGATAAACAGAGAAACGAGCCACATACATTGCAATTAATCAGAAAATAACTAGTTCTCCTGCAAGAAACGGCCAAAAAGTTCCGAGAATACAATTTACATGAAATTTGCCAGAAGTAAGCATTTATGTTGACAAAAAAGGCAAAATGTTCCGTGAAACCTACACCAAGAAAGGGGATGTGAAACCCTGGGGTAATACCTAATATGCTGGGGTACACACCTGAATTAAAGTAGCGCCTTTTCTCTTCAACAGCTATTGTCCATTGTGCTCCTAAAAACCACAAACATTGGTCACTTTTAAGTATCAGTATTTCATAACCTGAAAGAGTGTGGAAGCTTCTTACTTCCTGTCTTGAAATGTAAAGGGTATTCCTATCTCTCCAGGGGAAGAAAAAAAAACAACAACAACAAAAGAAGCGGTATGGAAGCACTATGAAGTGTGGTCTGTAACTCGTTGAAGCAGGAGAAGAGCAAGAAGAAAGCCAACGCCAAGTGCTTCTCAAACATCATCATATTGGACCAGATCAAAAATCGCAGATCTACTTAACTTTCACTGAGAATATATCTTTGTGTTTGTGATCCTTTCGTTGAGAACGGGATATGATGAGCATTTTTTCAACGCTTGAACAGTCAGTGGGATGGCAACAAAAACTTTAATAGGTTCTGAGCATCATGTGATCATATCCAAGGAATTAAAAAAAAAAATGGCATGTGTTTACACTTCAGCAGAAATTTCAGTATGTTATATCTCAGTGATAAGAAAATACTATACTTTTGAAATTTTACTTGTGGTATCATTATCCATAGTCCCTCCAACATCCCTGTCAAACATTAGGGATAGCCGGCCATTCATTTTCAGCTTACCATCCACTGGCCAACAAGCACAATGGACGCCATTCTTAATCTTTTGCTCCACAGCACGAGATCTGGTGCTGCTGATATGAAGAGGAAACCGGAGTTGATATAGATTTGTAATTTCTGATTTCTCTGTGTCTTGTGAGTGCAGGATGTATAGGTTTATTCTATCATTATACAGTGTGCAAGAAGTTTGTTGAACTGTGGTTTGTTTTTTTTTTAAAGAAAAATTCCATTTTGTATATGGAATATGCGCCGGAATTATTTAGATTATATCATGATGTTGTTCAAGTCTCATTACCTTTGTGTTGTGCTAACAGGATTTATCAGTTTACACAATGGTGAACTACAACTTGCTCATGTGTGTAACATGTAGTTTACAGAAGGAATCTTTTGTATTGTAATGTTAACAACTTGCATAACTTGCGTGATACGTGTATAAAGTTGATCTAATCTCTTTTACTATTGCACTAGTTTTTGCATATGTGTGCATCATGTATGCTGAAATGAATGGTTTTATTGTTTAGTCATACATGCGTCAGTAATAAGTTGTGTTAAGCACTGAAACTGGCTGTTTCATCATGCCCTTACACATCCCCTTCAGCACACAATGCTGTATGTGCAACAGACAAACCCAGGGAATCAGATGTGGCGATGGTCCGCAACCCAGTCGTGATCAACCAAGGGGAGCCAGTATGGTGGATTGGATAATGCTAAGATTGGATTGTGGTGGATTGGATCATGGTGGATTGGATTGTGGTGGATTGGATCATGGGCAGATTGGGCTATGGTGGACTGGATCATGGTAGATTTGGATTGTGTTGGATGGATCATGGTAGATTGGGCTATGGTGGATTGGATCATGGTAGATTGAGCTATGGTGGATTGGATCAACGTAGATTGTGCTATGGTGGATGGTCATGGTGGATTGGATTGTGGTGCATTGGATCATGGCAGATTGGACTGTGTGGATTGGATCATGGTAGATTGGATCATGGTAGATGTGGGCGAGGTGGATTGGATCATGGTAATTGGGCTATGATGGATTGGATCATGGTAGATTGGGCTATGGTGGATTAGATCATGGTGGTTGGATTGTGGTGGATTGGATCATGGTATTTGGCTATGGTGGATTGGATAACGGTAGATTGGCTAGCTTGGGGTGTTTGGATCATGGTAAATTGGCTATGGTGGATTGGATCATGGTGGATTGGATTGGTGGGTGGATTGGATCATGGTGGATTGGGCTATGGTGGATTGGATCATGCTAGATTTGGATTGTGGTGGATTGGATCATGGTAATTTTGGGCTATGGTGGATTGGATCACGGGTAATTGGGCATGGGGGATTGGATCATGCTAGATTGGGATTGTGGTGGATTGGATCATGGTGGATTGGATCATGGCAGATTGGGCTATGGTGGACTGGATCATGGTAGATTGGATTGTGGGGGATTGGATCACGGTAGATTTGTGCTATAGTGGATTGGATCATGGCCCCATGTGTGCATGAATTTGTGGGGGGTACTGCAGTGAACTGGAAAGGATTAGGGTTTTTTTTTTTTTTTCATTACACCCACTGAATCGTGTGGTGTCTCTCGTTGCTTTCAGTGAACTGTGTTGTTCTTTGTTGCACTTCATTGCATTGTATTGTCCTTCAATGCTTCTGTGCAATGCAATTTTTTTTTTCTGGTTTAATGGTTGTACTGCATTCCTTCATTGTGTCTGGAATCATGGTGTCCATGACTGCATTCCTTCATTGTGTCTGGAATCATGGTGTCCATGACTGCATTCCTTCATTGTGTCTGGAATCATGGGTGTCCCATGACTGCATTCCTTCATTGTGTCTGGAACCATGGTGTCCATGACTGCATTCCTTCATTGTGTCTGGAATCATGGTGTCCATGACTGCATTCCTTCATTGTGTCTGGAAATCATGGTGTCCATGACTGCATTCCTTCATTGTGTCTGGAACCATGGTGTCCAGACTGCATTCCTTCATTGTGTCTGGAACCATGGTGTCCATGACTGCATTCCTTCATTGTGTCTGGAATCATGGTGTCCATGACTGCATTCCTTCGTTGTGTCTGGAATCATGGTGTCCATGACTGCATTCCTTCGTTGCATTGTCGTGTTTGCATTGTCGGCTGCGGCTTTCAACAAACTGAGCAGTTCCTTCGTGTATTGTAGTGAACCGTGCTGCGCTGCGCCGCATTCAGGCCAGCTGTTGTTGTCCTACATCGTATTGCTGTCAGTTGTGTTGCCCCTTTTTTTTTCACATTGCATGGCGCAGCGGGTCTCGGGATGGGGTGGAGGGGTGGGAATTGGAAGGAGAGGGGGCGGGGGAGGGGGAAAGGGGGGAGAGGTGAAGAAAGGGCGGAGCTGGAGGGAAGATTGGTGGGTGGGGGATGTGGGGGGGGGGGGGGGGGGGGGGGTAGGTGGGTTGGGGACCAGAGAATCTGTTTCCCAAGGAAACCGTTTCAGCGGTGGCCATCAGCAGCAGCAAAAGTCGTGACTAGCTCTGGGTTCTGGGTTCAGATCTACGGCTGGAAGCCCGAACCCTACCTGAATCCAGACGTCAGCATGCCAGAAGCCCTGAAAGGCACGGTCATAAGGTATTAACCAGCAGGCAAAAGGGCCCAGCATTCAGTCCTTGGTCTGGGTCCACTGCGATGGGGAGGTGAGTGGCGCCCTCTGCCCGACACTTGGAGCTCTGTGTGTGTGGTGTGTGTGTTGTGTGTGTGTGTGTGTGTGTGTGTGTGTGATTAGTATAGTGTGAGTGTGTGAGTGTGGTGTGTGTGTGTGTGTGTGTGTGTGTGTGTGTGTGTGTGTGATGTTAAATAGTAGTGTGAATGTGTGTGTGTGGTGTGTGTGTTGTGTGTGTTGTGTGTGTGTGTGTGTAGTAGATAGTGAGAGAGAGAATGTGTGTGTGTGTGTTTGTGTGTGTGTGTGTGGTTGTGTGTGTGTGTGTGTGTGTGTTGTTGGTCGTACCATTTCCTGAAGTTGCCAGTTTGGGGGGAGATGATAGAGATCATATGCAGCTTTTTTTTTTCTTTTAACGGCTGTTGTAAGCGAAGTGTGCTTTAACAGACGTGGACACATCGGCTGAAAGATGCTTGGGTGGCAAAATTGGGGTGACAAGATACAGAGACAGACAGACCGATCAAATCGGTGAATGACAAAGGGAATGTTTTCTTCTTTTTCTTTTTTTAAAAATTCATTTCAAACCGAGGCCTGTTACTCGAAGGGAAGGGGAACACACACCCCAGAAAACATATCACCGATACATCATGCAGCTGCTAATGTACAAACATCCACAGCAAAGAAAACAAACATCATGTTAGAAACAACTAGCACAAGAACTGAAGAAGATGTGCACCGCATAAAAAAAACACCAAACAACAACAAACAAACAAAAAAAACCATGCTAAAGACCTTACAGTAGTTAGTATTTGTCTGCGCTTTGCACAAGCATTGTGTGCCAAACTGGAAATAGTATTTTCATTTCTTGATGACCAGAGCAAACTGAATTTCAAATTACAAGGGTCCTTGTAGTACTTTGGCCTACACGAGGTTTTTATTTCTAAAATCCTCGAATAGGAATGGACAACACACGAACAAGGAACGAATTTCATCTTCTTTAGCCAAATGACAGTCGGCAAACCAACTCATTTTCCCCTCTTGAACCATACCCTAAAGCGGTGACAAAGCTACGTTTGACAAATTCTGTGACAGATAACAGAGGGACAAATTTAGTGATAGATACATGGGATGGAAGCATGTGGGTTAAGTGATCCATACATCGTTGCCAGCCAGACAGACAGACAGACAGACGACAGACGAATTAAGTGATGACTAAATGGAAAGCCAGTCAGACTGGAGAAGACAGACACACACAAACAAACAGATGAATTAACCGAGAGATACACGGAAAGACAAAACGATCGATAGGCCGACGGACAGACCTCGTAGACGGAGATACAAATGATTGGATAAATACATGGACAACAGACGGACGGAGAGACGAAGAAACAGATAAGCTGGTACAGACAACCACACAAACGTGAAGACAGACAGGGACAAACAGACCGAAAGGAGGGAATGTGGGAAGGACAGAAGAAAGAACATACTTTTTTCTGGGTTCAGAGAAAGGACTCTGCTCTGTCCTGCAGCTGTCCCCCCCCCCCCCCCCCCCCCCCTTCCCGGCGCCTCTTCCCCATCCCCCCACCCCCCGCTCCTTTTTAATCGAGTTATCAGAGAGTACATGTGCGTTGACAAGAAAAACGGTACGCACACTTCAACACATCAGTGACATCTTTGTCAGTCACACATATCATCGGTATACACTATTAACCGGCAAAACAATAAACAAGAAAAAAGAAAAAAAAAAAACGATAACAATGACGGTAACAATTATAATTATCATAATAGTAATGATGATGATGATGATGACTAACAACAACGAGAACAACAACAACAATAATAATAGTGATATAATGATGATGATGATAATAATAATGAATGATCATAATAATGATGATGATGATGATGATGATGACGACGGCGATGACGGCGACGACGACGACGACGACGACGACGACGAGGAGGAGGTGGAGTAGGAGAAGGATGAGGATGACAAAAAATTCAACAATGATAATGATATGATTAGGATGATGATAGTAGTAACAATAATAAACATGAGGATGTTAATGACAACAATGATGATAATCATAATAATGATGATAATGATGATAATCGCAAAATGTCAAAAACATAGTGTCCATGATGTCTGTAATCTCTTAACGAATCATGCCCCGTGTAGCACCGTGGAAGAGCTCATTACCAGTGACGATGATTCAGTCGATTATATCGAACAGAGACACGACACAGAGCTATTTCAAAATATATCCCAGCTGCCTTGTTTAGTTATGATAATAAAAGATGAACAGTACTTTCACAAATCCTTTCACAGTCACCATCCAATTGACCCATGAATTCTTTTGAAGTTAAAAAAAAAATGTACATGTGCATTCGTTTAAGAACCATCGGGGGAAACATATGAAGAAATATATCTAACAGTCCAGGTGATGCCTGTACAGTACCTACACATTTCTAGCTAAACGTGTCAACGATTCCCTCCTTTTTTTTTTTAGGCACTCACCGCCCTATTCTTAGTGTATGGCGATACATATCTAACAATCCAGGAAATGTTTGTATTTTGCCATAAACATTCCTTTTAGCTAAACGTGCCAACAGATTCGCTCCCTTTTTAAGGCACCCACTGCCGCAAAAAAGAGACATGACAATCACCTGGGCCTAATGCCCGGAACAGTCGTCTGCAAAGTCCGACCGCCTCCGACCCCCTCCCGTCCCCCTCAGCACCTTTTCTAACCTCATTACCATTCTCATTCATCTTTTCAATCCTTAAATTGATTGCCTTCTTTGTAACGTCTCCTCTTTGTAGCCTCAGGGATTAACGGGTGTGCCATATGTGGAGTAGTTCCCCTTTGTGATACTTGGAAGGACACATTCCTATCCTCATCCCCCTCACGCCCCCCCCCCCCCCCCCCCCCCCCTCCTCATTCTTTTCTTCCACCCCCAGGAAGACTTTGACAACGACCACCTAGGCAACGACACGGAGTACCTTCCGGAGCCAGGGTTCCGGGTGTCGAACTTCCCTTACCTCAACCAGTACCCGCCATCTTCAGCCCGTCATCATGGTCAAGTTCAACGGCCTGACGCCCAACGTGGCCATCAAGGTGGTGCATTGCAAGGCGTACGCCAAGAACGTCAAGTTCCGACAGGGGAGACCTGGGAGGGATGCTTCCACTTCGAGCCTCTTCTACCGCAAAACCTAACGGACCGTCCGGCTAACGCTGGATGATGGTTGTTTGAGTGTGACAATCTTCTTGTCATAGTTCCAGAGAATTCTGCTTTTATGCAACTGTTAACAAAAAAAACAACAACTGTGGATTGTAATCCCGTAATTTGTGCTTTTCTACACGTGCATATAAAAGAATTAAAACATGTTTTTGTTGATTTTGTTTCAATTTGAATTTTTTTTTTTTTTTTTTTTTTTTGGGGGGGGGGTTGGGGGGATGGGGGCAGCTAATTTCCACCCCCGTCCAACTTGTCCCACATGAAAGCCCGACTGATTCTCAGTTTAAAGTTTTCCACACAGGTAGTTAGGGATTATTTAGAGAACCCATGGGGGGTTTTTTTTTTTTCTTCTTTAAATTGAAAACGGAGGTCATTCACAGCAGTTAGAAGGAGATTCCATAGAACGTGTCGCCGTTGAATTTGTGTTTCAGTTAAGATGTTCTGCCATCGTCAGATAACAGCGATTAAAGGCATGGTTTTTTGTAATGATGTTCAATGGTTAATAAGAAGATAAAACAAAACAGGAAAACGCCGTTGTGAGGTCTGTTGTTTCTGGCATTGTAATGTTAACCATACTGAACAGATCCTCCATCACTTTCTCCCCCATTCACCAACGGGGAAAAAAAATTTAAAAAAACGGAACGACAACAACACCCCTCCCACCCCATTTACAACCGTTGAACCTTGTGATCGATGTGTAAGTCCTTTTACAGCGCTTCTAACCGAGATTCCCCCGATGTCTGTTTCCGT
>JADBJO010021350.1:0-15000 GCA_016801955.1 Conus betulinus
TTTGTTAAATCATCCTCATAACTTTATAATATGTGTCAGTTTTCAGGATAGCCTCCCCACCGTCCCCCCCCCCCCCCCAACAATACCTCCACTCCCTACACACAAAGGAAAAAAAAATAATAAAAGAAGAAAGAAAAAAAGGGGGGGGGGGGGGGTGGGGGGGTGGGGGGGTTATAAATACGTCGTTCAGGTCATCCAGGGTGGAGAAGCAATCAGGCTCCACTACAAAATGATGGTGAAGCATATTGTTACAGGAGAAGTAATCAGGCTTCGAGACAAAATGATGGCCAAATAATGTTACAGAAGTATTCGGCCTCCGACATTATATATATGTATATATATAGGTTTCGAAATATCGGTATATGACCAGGAGTTATATGTTGGAGATGGTCTCCCGCTTTGGAGACTATAAGCTTGCTGAAGGTTCATTTTGAGAAGCATTTATTTTTCCCCATTCACCCACTCAAGCACATACTGTCAGTTAGGCAGAATCATCTACCACTGCAGATATGAAGGCTTATCACTCCCCTATTTCTACAATCTGAGACATAAGAGCAAGCTTTGTTTACAATTCAATATTTCTTGCAGTCATTGCAACACCTAGCTGCTCTGTAAGTTGTTGGAATGGTGCTCGGTACTTATCCTTGGAATTTATTGTTTTATTGTAATTTAGTCCCTTGCGGATTCATTCCAAGAACTGGCCCTCAGCACTTGTGTCTTAAGAGGTTATCTTTTTATATTTTCTACTTTTCACAAGAAAATGTAGCTTGTTTTGCTCTTTCATGATTTTCTTTTGTTTCTAAGGTGGCACCTTTGGTCAGTTTTTTGAAAAACTCAACAAACACACTACGGTATTGCACACCAGCCTTTTTCTGGTATAGCATTCTTCTTAAAACGGAAAAGGCAGAGGAGTCAAATTACCACTTTCCGCTGTCACTGAGGAGGAACAATCAGGTTTCGAAATATCGGTATCTGATCAGGAGTTATATGTTAGTGAGCTTCCTCCCCATTGGAGATGGTCTCCCGCTTCGGAGAGACTATAAGCTTGCTGAAGGTTCATTTTGAGAAGCATTTATTACTCCCCATTCACTCACTCAAGCACATACTGTCAGTTAGGCAGAATCATCTACCACTGCAGATATGACGGCTTATCACTTCCCTATTTCTACAATCTGAGACATAAGAGCAAGCTTTGTTTATAATTCTCTCTCTCTCTCTCTCTCTCTATATATATATATATATATATATCTAAGCAAAATACATAGTAGATCAGTAATCCATCTCTCTCCGCATGGTAGATAATTCAGACATGCGTTAGTCTGATCAAAGAGTTAATTCATTGTAGCATTTAAACGTGAGGTAGACTACAGCTGCGTTAGAGTTCATCTAACACTGATTTTTTTCAGCAGAGACAGTTTCATTATCCATAGGTATGTCTATGAATTTTTGATGGCAGACAGGTGGTTAATTTTCGTTGTGAACTGAAACATTGATCAACTCGAATACAATAACCGATTCATGTGTAGTCTCCTTCAGATTTAAGGCTTCTTAGTATGCAATGTAATGGAAGAGAGCAGTAAAATGTAAATGAGCAGTATAATGGAAGTGAGCAATATAATAGAAGTGAGCAGTACAATGGAAGAGAGCAGTAAAATGTAAATTAGCAGTATGATGGAAGTGAGCAATATAATAGAAGTGAGCAGTTTGATGGATGTGAGCAGTATAATAGAAGTGAGCAGTATGATGGAAATGAGCAGTACAATGGAAGTGAGCAGTATGATGGATGTGAGCAGTATAATGGAGAATCCAAACGACCAGAAATGGAATGTTTGGATTGAGCTGTTCCAGCGATGGGAAGAGATCGTCCACCTGATCGTAATCATATGTTTTCCTGTTGTGCTTGTGTTTGGAATCTTCGGAAACTTCATGATCATTCTGATCATGTATCGTCTTCCAGCATCCACGTACAGTGTTTTCTCTTCCAGGTTCTGGCCTGGTCTGACCAGTTGATATTAGTCCGAGGTCCTTTACACAGAGTTCTTATGATGACATTTCATGTACCAAGGTTGGACTTTCTGGGTTCCTGGCAGTGCAAGGTCTTCAAAATGATGAAGTACACGATACGACTGTCTCTGCGTGGATGCTTGTGGCACTCACCATGCTGAGAGCAGCTTCTGTACTGTGGCCACTTCGCGTCAATGCTGTGTGGACTAAGGGAATATCTCGAGCTTCTGTCGGTATAGTGATTGTCGTGATCATTCTGATCAATTGTCACTTTCTCTACGGATTTGATCTAGTTTACGGAGTGTGTGTCACTTCCACGAGTGCATTAGGATGTATGATCACTTTTATTTCAAGATATGGCCTTGGATAGATCTAGTTCAATTTTGTTTATTACCTACCATTTTGTTGGTAGTCAGCAACAGTCTTCTTCTACGGACGCTGTTCAGATCTGCGAACACAGATACTCGTCTTTCTGTACAACAAACCACCCAGGATTCCAGACAACAGAAAGTGTCTTCGTTGACTGTGACCTTAATTTCTACCAGTATTTCTTTCTTCCTCTCTTGACATTGCCAACCACATTAAACATGATCATGGCACCTTACATTAAAAGCAGTGGTCCGATTTTCCCAGGAAATATTACGTTCCTTATTTATGTCAGCACAGTTATGTGGTACAGTAATAGTGCCGTCAACTTCTATTTGTATTGTTTGACTGGCACCAAGTTCAGAGAGGAATTTGGGAAAATGATATCGGAGTTTGCAGTCTATTCTGTTGTGAGCAGAGATGGATCAGGTCAATAACGATGTAATTTTGTATTTTTGAAGTGGATAGAGTAAAACGTGTGGTGATACCTGACACTGTAAGAGATTTTTAACAGACCCGTTCATTGCTGTATGACGACAGTACAACGTTAATGAAACTCGAGCAGCTCTCTTAAAATGTTGTTGTCAGTGCTTCAAAAGTTAGAAATGGACAAATCACGTTCTTCAAATTTAGCTTACTGTAGCTTATGTATGCATAGTGTGCTCATGACTACTTACTGACTGACTCATGTACTGATTGGTTGATTACATGATTGAAGGACTGACTGAAAGAGCAGACGAAGGAAATGAACAGGAAAAGAAGAAAGGATGGATTGAAGGAGAGTAAAAAGAATTAATGAAAGAAATCTTTCAATATTAGACCTCCTCCTCCTCCTCCTCCACCTCCTCCTACTCCTCCTCCTCCTCTTTCTGCTGCTGCTGCTGCTGCTCCTCCTCCTCCTCTTCCTACTGCTGCTGCTGCTGCTGCTGCTGCTCCTGCTGGTACTACTACTACTACTACTACTACTACTACTACTATTACTTTTGAAATAGAAAGACATTCAGTTTGATACAGTGTGGTCCTGTCTCATGCAGGGAGTTCATTTTCCGAGTTGCATTTTCCCTGGTCATACAAGGTAGCCAGACATAGCAAAGACAAACATCATAGACTTATGACAGATGTTAGCCGATAGAAATCTTCTTTCCCTATTCCCAAACACAAAAGACTCTGATGACTCGCTTTACAATAAAAAGAGTAGTAGTAGTAGTAGTAGTAGTAGTAGTAGTAGTAGTAAAATGATAACAACAACAACAATAATAATAATAATAACAATAATTTATAATGATAATAATGTTGATGATAATAATGATAATAATAATGCTGATGGTGATGATAATAACGATAATAATAATGATGTTAAAATAATGATAATAATTATTATAATCATAATAATAATCATAATAATAATAATAATAATGGTAGCAAAAATAGTAATAATAATGACTATAACAATAATAGTACTGATAATGATAATAAGAATCTAAATAATCATAATAATGATGATAATGAGAATTGACTGGATGACACATGAAACGACTGAATGAAGCGCCGGCAGGCAACTCTTCAGTTGGCACTACCCAGGTAGGCAGCCTGTTGTATACACGTGAGTGTGGATTTTCGCAAGGCGCTTTATAATTGCTCTATTATTATTATTATATTACTATTATCATTATCATTATTATTAACATTATCATTATCATCTCACTGGTAATAATAACAAAAATAACTGTAATAATAATAATACTAATAATGACAGTAATAATGATAATAAATATAATGATAACGATAATGACTGAAATAGCTGATTTGGTAGAGAGTCGGGATTCGTAACCTTGATGATTCTGGGGTTGCAGGTTTGAATCTCTGCTGGGCCGATTTGGTACGGGGGATTTTTCCTTTTGAAGTGGAGATTGGATCTGACTCCCTTTCTGTAATAGTAGTCTTTGAATGAGATTATAAACTGAGGTTCAGCACACGCATGAAATCTCGTCACCAACCTTTGGCAGACACGGGCCAGTCTGGCCAGAGGCATGAATGACACATTACACATAACATGCAACGTGCGTGAAAACCGAAAAAAAAATGGAGTAAGAAAATTGATTGAGTGAGTCTGAATGACACTGGTAACAACGGAACGAGATGCTGACAGGCAGCTTTTCAGTTGGCTCCACCCAGGTAGACAGCCAGTTGTGTAAACGAGAATGTTGATTGTAAAACGCTTAGTGCATGGTCTCCAGCCGAGAACAGACGCATATAAGTATTATTTGTAATGATGATGATGCTGATCATGATGGTGATATAATAATGACAATGATAGTAATAATGATAACGGTACTAAAGATAACAGCAGTAATAATAATAATAATAATAATATAATAATAATGATAATAACAACAACACAGCAATTACCTTTAAAATGATATTAAAAATAAGAGTGCTAATAATAATAACAACAATAGTAATAATAATTAAAAAAAATAATGATAATAATGATAACATAATGATAACAATAATGAACGATAGTGATAATTATCATAGCAGCAAGAACAACAGCATTAACAAAAAGAACAGTTACAACGACAATAACAACAAAATAATAATAGTAACAACAACAAAAAATACTACTACTACTACTACTACTGGTAATAATAATAATAATAATAATAATAATGATAATAATAATAATAATAATAATAATAATAACAAGAACAAGACCAAGAGCAACAAGAACGATAATGATGATGATGATGATGATGATGATGATGATGATGATGATGATGATAATGATAATATTAAGTGATAAAGAAATATTAATAATGCTAATACTAGTATAATAATAATAATAATAATAATAATTATAATAACAATAATGATGATGATGATGATAATAATATAATAATGTAATTAAACTAGTAATGATAATGATAATAGTAGTAGTTAAAATACTGGTACTGCTACTACTACTACTACTTTTAGTAGTAATGATAATAATGATGATAATGAGAACAATGATAATAATAATGAGAATACTTATGATGAATGATGACGCTAATGTGATGTAATTCAACATTTGAGTGGGCCTTTGAACCTGAACAGAAATTCTGAAGACCGTGTGATTAATAATTATGGCAAAATGTTACTTAGCATGTGCACTGTTTTGACCTGTGTATTTTGAACGGTATGTGTGAGGATGACCTTCAAGGTCATTACACGTACATAGCTGATAATGGTAACAGTGTAGATGATTATTTTTTACTGTCGTATGATTGTATTCAAGAGTGTCTGATAGCATCAGAATGAAGGTGTCTGATAGAATTGAATCTGATCATTTGTCTTTGGAATTATATATTCACTTCCCTATGAATAATGAGATTTGTGTTCAGGATGATGTTCAAATTTTCGAAAAGTTTGTATGGGACGAAACCCAAAGCAATGTGTTCAGAGACAACATCTGTTCAAACGACATGCAAAGTCGGTTTGAAATGGCGATCAGTTTGATAGATATAGATATCAACGAAGCACTTGAGGTTTTTAATCATTGTATAAAAGATGCAGCAGACTGTATGAAGAAAACAAATATACATTGGTAGGTACGTGAAAGATGACGACTGGTATGATAAAGAATGTCGTGCAGCAAAGAAAACTGTACGCAATTTGTTGACGACATTTAAGCGTACTTTATCTCCACCTGATCGCACTTCTTTATGTATAGCAAGACGTGAATATAAACATTTGTTAAAGAGAAAAGAGAAGCAATTTAATGAGACTCTATTAACTGACTTATTACGATCTGTAAATAATCAAAAAGATTTCTGGGAATCTGTGCGTAAAATATCTACAACAAGAAGGCAGATGTCGAGTGACATTAGCATAAGCGATTGGTATTTACACTTTAAAGAATTGTTAGAAAGAAAAGACAAGTTTGATAATGTTCTGGTTCAGGGAGAAAGTAATAGTGATCAAAATGTTTATGATGCTGTTAAGAATGATGATGTTTATGAAAATGTTGATATGATGATGATGATGATGATGACCATGCTGCCGCTGATGCTGCTTTTGGTGATGATGATGGTGATGATGATGAAGAAAATAACGATGATGACGGGGAAAATAATTTGAATCAACCTATCTCAGTAGAAGAAGTTTTGATTGCGCTGAAAACTCTGAAAAGTCGCAAGGCTGCCGGTCCGGACAAAATCATAGGGGAATTTATTAAAAATGCCTGCAAATCAAATTTGGTAATGGAATTTTTGGTAAAATTTTTTAATTCTCTGTTTGAGAGAGGCATATATCCTGAAAGCTGGTGTGAGTCAATTGTTGTGCCACTATATAAAAAGGGTAATGTTACCAATCCAAATAACTACAGGGGAATCTCGTTGTGCAATGTTTGCAGCAAACTGTATAGTGCAATTATTAATAAAAGACTTCAAGTGTGGGTTGAGGACAATAACATCACAGGTGAGTTTCAAGCTGGGTTTAAACAAAATCGTTCCACCATAGACCATATGTTCACATTATTGGCTTTCATTCAAAAACAATTTTGTCTGAACCGTAAGTGTATGTTGCTTTCATCGATTTTGAGAAAGCGTTTGACTCTATCAATAGAACCATACTTTGGCCTATCTTGTTAAAAAACGGTATTCGTGGAAAGATGTATAAATGCATTATGAGTATGTATGATTGTGTAAAGGCAAAGGTACGATGTGGTGGTGTGCTTTAACTGATTATATCAATTGCACATCAGGTGTTAAGCAGGGTGATGTTTGCAGCCCAGTTTTGTTTCTTTATTCATTAATGAGCTGACTTTGGAAGTGATAAACTCTGGAAGACATGGTGCCCATTTTGTAAATGATGCTATGGAAATATTTATTCTATTGCTTGCCGACGACGTGGCATTAATGTCTGAGACAGTAATATAGCCTCCAGACTCAACTAAACAGTTTGCAAAGGGCAGCTAATTCACTCCAGCTGAAGTAAATTTGAGTAAAAGTAATATAATCGTTTTCAGAAAAGGGGGGGTTACCTTTCCTCTCGGGAAAAATGGACATATGATGGGGGCAAATATGCCTGTTGTAAATGTATATAAATATTTAGGTGTATATTTCTCTACGCGATTACGTTTCACTTTCGCATGTAAAGATATTGCTTGTAGAGCCAAAAATGCATTGCTATGTTTTATGAAGAAGTTGTCGAAGCTGAATAATGAATCTCTTGCTTTGTTTTTGAAATTGTTTGATGCTCAGATCCTGCCTATGCTACAATATGGGGCTGAACTGTGGGGTCTTGATGCTGCCGCTGCACAATGCGAAAAGGTTCATTTATTTGCTTTAAAAAAGTTCTTAGGTGTATCATCACAAACCCCAAATGATCTTGTGTATGGAGAGAGACTAACAGATATCCCATCTCTTTGCACTTCACTGTTAAATGTATCAAGTACTGGCTCAAGCTAACTCAGATGGCTGAACATAGATTACCCCATAAAGCTTATAAAATGCTTGTAGAACTAGATAATAGGGGGGCAAGATAAACTGGGTATCACGTGTTAAGGCGAAATTATATGAACACGGTTTCGGTACGTATGGCTTAACCAAGGTGTCGGAGATATGAACAGCTTTCTTCGTACCTTTAAAGAAAGACTAATTGACTGTAGGTGGCAAGACTGGAATTTTCATGTTCAGAATAGTGACAGGTTTAGTTTCTATAGAACATTATTGATGTGCATTCTCTGCCAACGTATATGTCAATGACCATGGACAGGCACTTGAAGTTTATGATGACAAAATTTAGAGTTGGTGTTTCTGATATTCTTGTTCATCACTGCCGTTATAGACAAGTAAATGCCTCTGGTCTGCTGTGTCCATTATGTCGACAGTCAAGAGAAGATGAAGTACATTTTGCATTAACTTGTCCAGAGTTACAAGATATAAGAGAAAAATTTATTCCCCCAAAATTTTACACAAGACCTTGCTTATTCAAGCTTATTTGTTAATGTCATCTGCAAATGAAAACACTGTAAAGCAGTTCGCAGTTTTTTTATTCAAAGCTTTCAAACGGCGAAGCATTTGTGCATTGTAATCATTATTATTAGTCTCTCGTAAAGCGACTTTGCTATGTTTCATGTATATCCCCCTTCTGAGGGGCCAAGGCCTGTAAGAATAAAACATCTGAATCTGAATCTGAATCCGCGACTATTGTCAGTAGGGGGCTTAGTAGGTGGTGTCCTGCGTATGTTAGATCAGAACAGGCGCCACTGAACACCGCCGAAGTGACTAGGCAGCAGTGCAGTGTTTCCTCCAGTGGGTTGCCTCTTGATGACTTGACATTGACCTGTGGACTGCCGGCGCTGGGGCTGCGGCAGGGGCTGAGCGGCCTGTGGCTGTGGACAGTGTGTTGGAATGAGCAGCGTGCTTGCACTGCCTCTGAGGTGGGACAGCAAAAAAAAAAAACACCACCCCCCCCCCCAAAAAAAAAACCCCAAAAAAAACAAGAAAAAAAGGCTGTGTGCCCGAAATTGGCTCATTGTCGTTTTTTTACAACAGTCAACAATGGGCTGGTATGGGTCACACAGACAGACAGACATACAAATCTATCAAAACAAGGCTGACATGGATCACACCTATAGGCAGACAGAATCAGTCAACATTGGGCTGACATGGATCACACAGACAGACAGTCGTATAGAATCAGTTAACACTGGGCTGACATAGATCACACAGACAGACATATAGAATCAGTCAACACTGGGCTGACATGGATCACACAGACAGACAGACAGACAGACAGACAGACATATAAAATCTGTGAACACTGGACTGACATGCATCACACAGACAGAGCAGTGAACACTGGGCTGACATGGATCATACAGACAGACAGACAGATATATAGAATCAGTCAACACCGGGCTGACATGGATCACACAGACAGACAGACTGACAGACGTGTAGAATCAGTCAACACTGGGCTGACATGGATCACACAGACAGACAGACATACAAAATCGGTCAACACTGGGCTGACATGGATCACACAGACAGGCATATAGAATCAATCAACACTGGGCTGAAATGGATTGCACATTCAGACAGACATATAGAATCAGTCAACACTGGGCTGACATGGATTACACAGACAGACAGACATATAGAATCAGTCAACACTGGGCTGACATGGATCACACAGACAGACATATAGAATCAGTCAACACTGGCTGACATGGATCACACAGACAGACAGACATACAGAATCAGTCAAAACTGGGCTGACATGGATCACACAGACAGACAGACATATAGAATTAGTCAACACTGGGCTGACATGGATCACACAGACAGACAAACAGATAGAATTGGTCTGAACTGGGCTCTTCTTCTGGAGGTGGAATCAGTCCACACCAGTATGAAATGGATTACATAGGCAGATAGATGTACTGACAAAATCTGTTGGCACTAGGATAATATGTACCACACAAACAGGTACAATCAGTCCACAGGTAAGAAATGTATCACAGAGACAGACAGAATCAGTCCACGCGGGCTGACATGTATATGACAGGTAAACCGAATCAGACCTGTCTCATCGCTCTTTCGTCATTAAGTCGACATGTTGGAATAGTGTTCATTTAGTGCAGAAGAATGCCAACTGGATTATACTAGATTCAGCGACACAAACACGACTAAGCAGATCAATATGAACATTCATTCCTTAACTGATCGGCACATAGAAATAGAGTTATCTGATTGCAGAGGTGGACGTAATAGGAGAAAGTAGTGCAACAATGCTGTGTGTATTTTGACATGCGTCAAGTTTGTTACCCTTGACATGTTGGAATATTCCGCAGTCTCTCCCTTCAATCCTCACTCCAATATCGTCTGCTTCAGTGCCATCTGCATTCAACCAGTCAGGAGCTAAGTACAGCAGAAAACCGGGCAGGTCAAACCAGATGCAATGCTCAATCTACACACTAATCTTTTTTTTCTTATCTGATATGTGATTTGGTTTCAAAGTATGGTGACTGCAAGAGAAAATGGAAACCAAATCAAAAGCAGAATTACAGCATTGTGAAAGGAAGGAACAAACGTATTACAAAACAAACACGACGCGTTTTGACCTCCTGGGTCTTCTTCAGGCGATGAAAGAAACATTCAAAACAATCGAAATGAGGGACGAACAGAAAGTCACTTATCGCTTCGATCTGGATGCACAGTTGTGATTGTTTGAGCGTTTTGACTGTTATCGTTGATAAGATGGAGTCGCCTGCATCAGTCTGTTGATCTTCCCTCGAGTGTTGGCTGCTTTGGTGTCGTGTGCATGAGTCATGTCTGCTGGTGTCGTGTGCATTCAGCCCGTCAAATGTCATTAGAAACATCTGTATGAGCGAACGGTATGTGTTCAGTAAGAGCACTGTCTTCATATAACATCTTGCAAAAGATCTGAGAGTGAGATATGCATGCCACCCATCCCTTCTTTATACAACTTCTTGTCCAAATAACCTGTGCTGGGAAATTGTCACTGTGTGAATTGTACGAAGACGTCTTATCTGCCCATGATGTAGGGCATTATCCATAAAGAAAGGTGGAATGATCTCAAGACCTCACCCTCCCAGTTCCTGGCGAGGTCAGGGGTGTGATATTGCAGAAGACTCATTTGCCTTTCGTTCAACTCGAAGGTAACTTTTTCACAATCTTCAAGTGCTTACATTTGTGTCAAAACTAACGTCTTAATACTTTATATTCATTCAGGAGATGCGAGGAAGCCAGGGCATTCTCTCAAACTTAATGTTTTCAAAGTGAAACGACTGCAGGCGGAAATCTAAACAAATCTTAAATAAATGTCAGCGAACCGCCCAGAGAAACGTGGACAAACGAGTCACAAGACAAACCACAACGCGTTTCAACCTCTTAGGTCTTCTTCAGGTGCAACACACGCATGCAACACACGCAACACACGCAACACACACACACACACACACACACACACACACACACACACACACTGAAGAAGACCTAAGAGGTTGAAACGCGTTGTGGTTTGTCTTGTGACTCGTTTGTCCACGTTTCTCTGGGCGGTTCGCTGACATTTATTTAAGATTTGTTAATGTTTTCACAGAAATCGTCCGATAATTTTGAAAAGTAAATGAAACAAAACTTTTGAGTAAAGAAAAATGGCAGCCACTCCATATCCACCTTTCAGCATGGCCTTTTTTGTGGACAAAAATCTATTTACTGAGTTAATTTGGTGGTGGCAGGCCTGTTGGTGTTTATGGGGTGCTCTGAAGGTGGCTAAATGATCAGATTGAAAATGTTAGTTTCCACTATGAAAGAAGCCTGTACATCAACACCGAAAGGAAGATTAAACTAAATCAGCAACTCCAACTCTAAACTTTGTACTTCAAGAGTGGCCAACAGACTACCAAACTACTGTAGCTTTGTTGTCTGTACACATATCTCACATGCTGTAGCTTTGTTGTCTGTACACATATCTCACATGCTGTAGCTTTGTTGTCTGTACACATATCTCACATGCTGTAGCTTTGTTGTCTGTACACATATCTACCAAATGTGTTGCAATGTGCAGTCCTGTCTCATGAAGCATTGAGGAAGAAATTGAGAATAAAGCAAACTGTCAGCACCGGGCTCCTCCCTCTCCTGTACCCTGGTCGTCCTGCTGTCAGCGTGTGTTCGTGTATTTTCGTCATAGAGAATCTCATTTCACCCACGTATACCACATGGTTGCTCTGTTTTTGTTATGAGCTTGAGGTATTTTACAGACCTGATATGTCCTTTTATTTCATTTCTATCTTGTGTGGCCACAAAATGACACTCATACGCACACAGCACTCAGACACAACTTTTTGAGAAGAAACTGCTGTGCTGAAAGCAAAACAAGCCACCTGAAGAACAACGTCTACGTTTTGGTCATTTCTGTCTGGGGCTCGACCTCTGCTAGGGCGCAGTGAAGACATAATTATGTCCGACCGCGCCCGACCAGGGGTAGGGTGCCAAATTTTTTTTTCAAATCCAGCACAATGAATCCTTATTCTGTGCGTACATGTAATGTATATTGAGAGTATTTTGAAGCTGTATCTTCTATGTATCATGTGCTTCTTTAAGTATGCAGATTCTGAAAGACTGGATGAGCTGTTTTTATTTTCTCAATGTTTTTACCCTGCCACTCCGAGCCAGTAGAACAACTTTACGGTGAGGAAAGTTCCAGACAAAATCATAGCTGACGATTTAAGAACAAAATACCCTCTGAAAGTATCGATAGAAAATCCATGTAAATTTACATTGTTGCAGAAAATACATTTGACTGCGTTACAGCCCAGCTTCATTTGCATGTAATCGCAAAACATAAACCTAGAACCTGTCGAAATAATAAGAATTGATGACGTGAATAAAGATCGGTTCGGAACCTATTTATCCAGAACGCATGTTTTATAGCGAATGGCTCGTCATTGGGTGAGAACCATGGTCGTTTCTCACCTTTGAGAATATACAAGAATGTTTAGAAGAAATGCTTCATGTAATTAGCAAGAAACAGTTTCTTCCCTATGGCCACCAGTTGCAGATAGATTTTTTTTCCAGATTTAAATGAATCTATAATAGAAGTTCCTTATCTGTTTATGTGTTCCAGTAATGAACCATGGGCTTCAGATTTGTGTATAGTATATTATGTGGACAATGTTTGATTTCTGGCTTTTGTTATTCTATATCCTTTACATGTATTTATCAAACTACATCTGTTACAGACGTTTCTGATTTTTTCTTTCTTTGTTAAGTTATGTCTAGAGTGACGGTAATTTGGAAGTTCATTAGTTCTTTTATTTATTTGATAACTTGGCATTTCCATACATTTTAATGTGATGGAACAACTTGACAGAAATCCCACTGTCAAATTCATTATATGATTGTATGAAAGCTGTTGGCGCTTAGCCAGTTCATTGCCGTGTTTGTACAGCAGTCAATACTAGGCTGACACGGATTGCACAGAAGGAAAGGCAGAATGAGCCAGCTTTGGGGCTTTCATGCAGACAGGGAGATCAAAGCGGTGGACCCGTAGCCAGCACTCTGTCGTCTTGTCACAGCAGCTAACACTGAGCTGACATGGATCACGCAGAAAGACGACAGGCAGAATCAGTCAACATTCGGCTGACATGCATCACATAGACAGATAGACAGACAGGCACACAGAATCAGTCGACACTGGGCTGACATGAATCACACAAACAAACAGAATCAATGCACGTTGTCATGGCATGGATCTCACAGACAGACAGACAGAATCAGTCGATATTAAAACTGACAGGGACCCAACAAAATCAGACAATATGGCAGCATTCACTGGTTAGCAAGTTGGCATGGTAGAGTGGTGGTAAGTGAGTGCAGCAGATTGCATACAGGATCAAAGCAGATGCAACACCAATGACAGAATAAGTTTAACAAACGACGACGTTTATTCATGGACTGATTGGCGCATAGGAATAATGTCATCTGGGGGCCGGAATAGCTCAGTGGTAGAGCGCTGGACTCGTAATCTTGGTGATCCTGGGGTTGCAGGTTCGAATCTCTGCTGGGCCGTTTCAGTACAGGGGACTTTTCCCCCTCGGTGTTAACATTGGTTTCTGACTCCATTTCCCATACAGTCCTTTGAATGAGACTATAAACCGAGGTTCCGTGTGTGAACGCACGTATAACATCTTGCACACACGTAAAATCCCATCACCAACTTTCGGAAGAGAAGGCCAGTTTGGCCTCTGGTATGGATGGCACTTTACACATAGCATGCACCGTGCATGAGAAATGGAAAGAATGAAGGAAGTAAGGCAACTGAGTGAACGCTATTGAACAATATTGACTGATGGCGTGGCAAATGACTGAATGAAGCGCCACCTGGCAGCTCTTCAGTTGGCACTACCGAGGTAGGCTGCCCGTTGTGTAAAGAGAGTGGATGGTCAAGCGCTTAGAGCTTGGGATCTAGCCGAGGATAGGCGCTATATGAGTATTCATGATAATAATAGTAATGAGAATAATAATGATATTAACAATAATGATAATAAGAATGATGATGATGATGTTGTTGATGATGTTGTTGTTGTTGTTGATGATGATGATGATGATGATGATGATATTCTAAGAGCATCAGAAGCCATCATAGCTAAAAACCTCGATGAAAAGATGAAGTTGAAGCCTTTTTTTTTCCAAATCAGATACATTTGTTACTTTTATCTTGCTATCTGTCCTGTGATGCTCCCTAGTGTCGTCTGCTTCAGAGCCCTCTGCACCCAGCCAGTCAGGAGCTTAATTCTGCAGAATACATTGTGGTGAAGCTCGCCACTGTGGCGCAGTAGTTAACTTGACAGATTCCTGGCAGGTAGGTCGTGGGTTCGATTCCCATGAAATTCATTTATATTTGTCAGATTCTTCGGCCCTTAACCATCTTTTACCTAGAGTTGAGTTTGCTAAGGGCTCAGTGGGAAAGACCGGAAAAACACAGATGAATTTCATCTACGTACTGGATACGTCTCTGAGAGTTTGCTCAAATTTCCTGATCAGCGCTGCAGGTGCCCGTATCTCTGGAGCCTGGTTGACGCTAGGATATATTGTGAAGGTGAATGTACTCTCAGACTAG
>JADBJO010021350.1:25000-29692 GCA_016801955.1 Conus betulinus
TGAAGACAGTGTTCTTGCTGAACACATATTGCACCCCCCCTCCCTCCACTGCATACGTTTACAATGACATTTGACGGGCTGAATGCACACGACGCCAGCAGACATGACTCAATGCACACGACACTAAAGTAGGCCTGGCTCAATGCACATGACACTAAAGCAGACCTGGCTCAATGCACACGACACTAAAGCAGCCAAAAGTCGAGGAAAGATCAACAGACTGAGTAGAGCCGACTCCATCTTATCAACGATAACAGTCAAAACACTCAAACAATCACAACTGTGCATCCAGATCGAAGAGATAAGTGACTTTCTGTTCGTCCCTCATTTCGATTGTTTTGAATGTTACTTTCATCGCCTGAAGAAGACCCAGGAGATCAAAACGCGTCGTGTTTGTTTTGTAATACGTTTGTTCCTTCCTTTCACAATGCTGTAATTCTGCCTTGGATTCTGTTTCCATTTTCTCTTGCAGTCACCATACCTTGAAACCAAATCACACATTAATTAAGAAAAAAAAAAAACAAAAAAACATTAGAGCGTAGATTGAGCATTGCATCTGGTTTGACCTGTAGCATTTTCTGCTGTACGTAGCTCCTGGCTGGTTGAATGCAGATGGATCTGAAGCAGACGAGATTGGAGTGAGGATTGAAGGGACAGACTGCAGAGTGTTCCAACGTGTCGAGGGTAACAAATCTGACGCTTGTGAAAAGAAACACACATCATCGTTGTACTACTTTCTCCTGTTACGTCCACCTCTACTCTGTTTCTATGTGCCGACCAGTTAAGGAATGAGTATTCATGTTGATCGCTTAATCGTATTTGTGTTGCTGAATCTAGCATAATCCAGTTGGCATTTCTGCTGCACTAAGTGAACACTATTCCAAACCTGTCAACTTGTTGACGAAAGAGCGATGAGACAGGTCTGATTCGGTTTACCTGTCATATACATGTCACCCTGCATGGACTGTTTCTGTCTCTCTGTGTCATCCATTTCCTACCAGTGGTCTGATTCTACCTGTTGTGTGGTACATGTTAGCCTAGTGCCACAGATTCTGTCAAGACATCTATCTGCCTATGTGATCCATTTCATACTGATGTGGACTGATTCTACCTCCAGATCAGCCCAGTGTGGACCGATTCTATCTGTTTGTCTGTCTGTGTGATCCATGCCAGCCAAGTGTTGACTTAGTCTGTATGTCTGTCTGTCTCTGTGTGATCTATGTCAGTCCACTGTTGACTGATTTTTTTTTGTCTGTCTGTCTGTGTGATCCATACCAGCCCAGTGTTGACTAATTCTGTCTGTCTGTCTGTCTGTGTGATCCATACCAGCCCAGTGTTGACTGTTTTAAAAAGACGACAAAGAGCCGATTACGGGCACACAGCCTTCATTTGCCTGTTTGTATTATTATGTGAATTGGATCAGCTCAGTGCTGACTGATTCTGCCTGTCCTGTGTTATCCATGTGAGACCAGTGTGGACTGACGCTGCTTTCCCCTTCTGTGTGACCCATGTCAGTCCACTGTTGACCCATGCCAGTCCACTGTTGACTCATGTCAGTCCACCGTTGACCCATGTTAGTCCACTGTTGACCCATGTCAGTCCCCTGTCAGTCCACTGTTGACCCATGTCAGTCCACTGTTGACTCATGTCAGTCCACTGTTGATCCATGTCAGTCCACTGTTGACCCATGTCAGTCTACTGTTGATCCATGTCAGTCCCATGTCAGTCCACTGTTACTTGCTGTCACATAACGACAATGAGCTGACAAAAGATGCACAGCTTTCACATGATGACGTCAACAGACTGGCGTTCTGCTCTTTGTCATGTATCCATGGTGGTCAGGCTATGGATGCATAAGCAACGAACATATTCAGACCATAGGCAGAAATCTAAAACAACCCAAAAGGGGTTTTTTTTTTGCGGTTAAATTTCCACAATTTATCGAGAAGTTTTAAAGTTCTCAAGAGTTTATGGACAACATGCTGAGCCCAGACTTCAAAAGGAACTGCAGACATAGAAATCATTCATGCTTACACACCTCCACTACTTCTACTCACAGAGAGAGAGAGAGAGAGAGAGAGAGAGAGAGAGAGAGAGAGAGAGAGAGAGAGAGAGAGAGAGAGAGAAGAAGCTGGCTGGAACAACATGGGGGTGCAGACAACACGACCCTCAGGAGACTGTACACTGGTAGAGTCAGACCATTGCTGGAGTATGACATAACTGCATGGGGCACTACGGCCAAATCCAATGTTGAACGTATCAGCAAGGTTCAGAATCAAGCTACCCATATCATCACAGGAGCCACGAAGTCTATGCCAATTCAGGAGCTTGAAACCATTACAGAACTCCAGCCCATTAAGGACTGCAGAGACGCCAAACTCTTGACCCAGGCTGCCAAGTTCAAAAGGTTGTAAGGCTACCCCATGAAAGTCAGACTGTCCCAGCCAGGAAAAGGACGGCTGAAGAGAGGGAGCTTCGCACCAGAGCAGGATCATAGAACGGCATCAAGATATCCTTGACCATGACCCCAAAGAGATACCCCAGTGTCTTGCCATCCCTGCGTGGAGCGAGGAACCCCTCCCCTCCCCTCATCCAGTGCAGAATCCCTGGTGTTGGCTCCAAAGATTCCCAAAGTGGCCCTTAAAGAAAGTCTCTCACCCTTGAACACCTCCATACCCAGTTCTCCAAAGAGTTCTGGACTCATGTCTTCACAACGGCTCTGCAGCAGATGCCATTTGAAATGGAGGGGCAGGAGTCTATGTCTTATATCCAGGAGGCAGAGAATAAAAGATCTGCCTCGCTACCGGTCTGTACTCCACAAACTACAGAGCTGAAGCAGAAGCCCTGAAAACAGAGCAGCCCACATCGAGATCAGCCCCTACGCCTGCCACAACGTTGTCTTCTTGACCGACGCCCTGTCCATCTTGCAGACCCTTAAGTCCAACAAAGATCCAGAACTCAACGATCTGTCCTCCTTTCTCGCCTCCCCCTGTACAAGTCACACAGTCACCCTGCGGTGGATTCCCTCCCACTGCAACGTGCTTGGCGATGAGACTGCTGACTCTCTGGCAAAGAAGGGCACTACGAAGGAGCAGATGGACAGATCTACCAGCTACCCTGAATCCAGGACCATCGTTAAGGCCAAGCTGCAGAACAAGTGGAAGCAGCAGCATCCACGCCACAACAGAGCAGATCCGTACTACCTGCTGACTCGTCGAGAGCAGGTAGTCATTTTCAGGCTCAGGACAGACCGCAACCGCCTGAAACACCACCTATATACTAAACTCCGCATCGGCAACACACAGCAGTGCCCCTGCAGAACAGGCAGCCAGACAACAGAACATCTGCTGCAGTCCTGCCCTCTCCACCAAGCGCTTCGAGAGAAAACCTGGCCCAACCTAATACCAGTGGCCTGGAAGCTCTACAGAGGACTGGAGGACCTGCGAGGTATTGCCACCTTTGTTGAGAAGATGGGGGAATCCATCTGAAAAAATGACGAACGAGACAACAACAACTACCAAAGTGCTAGGATTTTGACATGATTGTTGTTGTTTTGAGGATGGCTGAAGTGCAGAGTGACTGGTGTTGGTCGATGATGGCAGATATAAGCCAGGTGTTCAGAAATGCGCGTATCAAGTGTGTGGGATATTTTATATACACCCTCACAACACCAGCCCGCATGCATCTCACCATACAGTTGACAAGGGATGCCATACACAATGCCGTGGCGCTGGCGAGGGAATGTATATCTAATTTTTGAATGAGCCTTTCAAAATCATGGATTTGTTCTCACAGACAGGCTTGTGATCTTTTAATATGAGCCCGTGGGAATTGAGGATCCTGTGAAAAGGAAGAGAGTGTGTGTGTGGGAGTGGAAGAAGAGGCATGTGGGGGTCTGTCTGTTTCTTTTGGAGGGTGGCTTCTAAGTCAGTCGTTCCAGGCACACATCTGTGATGCAGCTTAGAGCTTAGAGCATGTGTCTGACACAACGAGTGCCTGTCTAGCTTCAAATATCTTACAGTTACAAGGGAACATCAAAATCAAATTGTGTTCCCAAACGGCCAATATTTACTTGTACGTTACCATCAGGATGGGAGGGGGAGGTGGGACACACACACACACACACACACACACACACACACACACACACACACACACACGGCGGTCAGAATGCATGTGACTGCAACGGCATGAAATGTCGAGGAACATATGATCAGAAATACCACAACACTATGCCTATGTGATGGCATATTTCAGAACAATCATGTCGAAATATGAGAACAAGACATTTCACATGTCTGTGCGCAATATATTCACACCTAATGTACTCTGCTCTCCTTCTTTATAATCTCCATGTACTCTGCTCTCCTTCTGTATAATCTCCATGTACTCTGCTCTCCTTCTTTACAATCCCCTCTCTGTGTTCTGTTTTTGTGTGCATGTTTTATAAATCATGTCAAGCCCGACATATAAAAAACGAAGAAAATATCTAAAAGAAAGGAAGAAAATCATTCATTACACAACAGAAACGTATAATGCAGGAGTCAGTTGACTCTTCCTCGCATGATGAAATTATTACCGCCCATAACTCCAAACGAATGCTGCTTACGAAACCCAATCGACAAGAATACATTCCAACACAGAGGACACAGAACAAACAAGTGAAACATTTCCCCCTCCTCTAAGACAGAA
>JADBJO010021351.1:0-5000 GCA_016801955.1 Conus betulinus
CTTTATGTCAAGGGAGTGTAAATTAATATTTGCAGCGCCGAAAAAACAAATTTATAATGCAGAGAAACATGAATTGTATCGGAATTACGTAAATAGGTAATAATGAGGCTTTAAGCCATGCTGAAGAAAAGGAAATAATGACGTGCTTTTTCGTCACTAAAAATGAATATGTAGTTTTTATTTCTAAGTAACAACATGATCATAGACACAAGTGCCTCACCAAGGCAAAAATATTCACTGTTATAAAACTTTCCTGCACTGTCACATCTATCATCACTGTCCGCCTCATCACTAGCTATACTAGTGAAGAAAAGAAAACCATTTCTTACTAAGGCCATCAAGCTTGCTGAATACATGAAAACAAACTCAAACATTACTCAAACATTAGTTCTTACCGAGCATTTCTTTTTTCCTAACATTTGATGCTTCTGCCACATATTAGCCAGTAGAGTTATTATCCTATTATTGTCAGAGGTCAACAAACTATATAAGTTATGATTTTCTGTCGCAATAATACTGAAAAAGCTGAGACTTCTGTCTGGATGACGAGACCTACATTGAGTTCCTGATATTCGTGTTCGTTTTATATCCCTGTAGATAGACTGATAACAGTAATCTGAAATGTTCAGTACATCAAGACACAACAGAAGACATTTTGTACTTAGTTTATTGAGTTAAAGATTCATGAGGGAGAAGCTCATACCATATCAATATGTCAAATGTCGTTGCTTATTCAGTTTAACCTTGTTATTGGTATCAACAATTAATAACCGGTAATTCCGACCGTTTGTTCATATAAAGCTTTTCAAAGACGGAGATCCTATGCGACATAACAGGATGAATAGTGCGTGTGCGTGCGTGTGTGTGTGTGTGTGTGTGTGTGTGTGTGTGTGTGTGGTATTTTTTCCCCTCATGTTCATATATAGTTTTTATCAGTAAACGAGCTATTTGTAAACCTTTGTTGAGCTATAAGTCAAAATGTTCCCAGCATGGTGGCATGCTGATGTAACATATCATGGTCTGATCTTTGTGGATGTTATCTTGCTCTTGTTTATCTCTCTCTTTTATGGACTCTTGTTCTCTAAGAGTAGATGACTCTCTCTCTCTCTCGCTCTCTCTCTCTCTCTCCTCCCTCCCCCCTCTCTCTCTCTCTCTCTCCTCTCTCTCTCTCTCTGTCTAACCATCCACTAACTCCCTCTCCCTTCCATTATCTTTCTCCCCATCTCAGAATACACAAAAACATGCATTAACACCAATATTGTTTTGTTTGTTCAAAAGATTTAGAGTCGCTGCAGTTTATTCCGCAGAGTCAGTCTGGCTTTCAGACTTCATCTAAAAATCAACAGAAGAACAGCACACATAAATGTGCATCTGTAACAAATGAAAATGATGGAATTATCTGCCGCAGGGTCAATATACATGTTGGTCAACCCACCCCTCCAACCCCCCCCCCTCTCTCTCTCTCTCTCTTCTCCTCTCTCTCTCTCTCACACCACACACTCCACGCGCGCGCGCGCACACACACAACACACACACACACACACACACACACCAACACACACACGCACGCGCTCACACACACACACACACACACACCACACACACACACACACACACACACACACACACACACACAGAGTTTCAGTTTTCATATGGACTAGTCTATGCGCAGTGACATACTGCGCAGGATTTACCACAGACACACGCGCGCGTGCGCGCGCGCCACAACCCACAACACACCCCACACACACACACCACAACACACACACCACACACACACTTTCACACACAAAAAGTCATTTATATTCAAAATATCTTCTTCCTTGCTTCATTGATTTAAATTAATTAATGGACACAGCTTCTGATGCGTTGTGCGTCACGCACTTTTTGTACTTTTAACTCCTCTCTCTCTCTCTCTGGGCGCATCTTCTCTCCCCTCTCTCTCTCATCCTTCCTCTCTCTCTCGCCTCCTCTCCTCCTCTCCCTCACACGTCTCTCTCTCTCTCTGAGAGTCCTCTCTCCATATCTCCCCTATTCTACATGGTGGTGCATGGTGGCTGATTTGGGCACGCGCGCGCGCGCGTTTGTGTGTTTGTGTGTGTGTGTTGTGTGTGTGTGTGTGTGGTGTGTGTCTGAGAGAAGGAAGAGGGAGAGAGAGAGTCAGCAAGGAGCGAAACAATGTTGTTGATATATAGGTGTGTATTTACTTGTCGATGGAAGTGAAAATAGGCACGTGCTTCAAGGTTTGCTCGTTCGTTTTTGGAGCGCCTCAGTGTGTACAAATCATTATCATTATTATCATCATCATCACGTTTATTAGCATCATCATCATCATCATCATCATCATCATCATCATCATCTCATCATTTATCATTATTATTATTATCATCATCATCATCATCATCATCACATCATCATCATGATTCCGCGAGGGTTGAAGGATACATAAAAGTAATGACTCATAGCTGACATTATGTTTACAAGAAGAAAAGAAAACTAGGTGTGAGCTGGAGCGATAAGGCTTTTGATCTGGCCCGTGTCCATTTGTGAGGCTTTTAAATGACGGCATAATAATACTGGGGATCTCTCTCGTCTGTCCTCTCTCATCCCTCGCTTTTCTCTCCTCTCTCTCACCTCCTCATCGCTCTCTCTCTCTCTATCTCTCTCCTCTCTCGCATCAGCATCACATCTATCTCATCTCTCTCATCCCTATCATTCCTCTCTCTCTCCTCTCTCCCCTCTCATCTCTCTCTCATCCACGCTCAACCGTCTCTCTGACATTCCCTCTCAAGATAAACCCTCTTCCTGAGGCCTCTCTCCTCTCTGATCGCTCCTCTCTCCTCTCTCTCTCCTCTCTCCATCTCTCACTCCCTCATGCTCCTCTCTCTCTCTCTCTCCTCGTCCGTCTCGTCTCTCTCTCTTCTCCGTCACCTATCTCTCTCTCATCTCTCTCTCCTCTCTCTCTCGCTCGGATCATCTCTCCACACCAACCTCCAGCTCTCGCCATTATCAAAATAACGGTATGTTTTTCCCCCCTTCATGCCGTCACCATCACATCTTTTTCTTCTCCCTTAGTTCTGTGGGGAGGAACTGGGACACCATGTGCCACACTGAAGAGCGTTGTACCAGTTCGCTCCAGTTCTGTCGGTTGTGTTTCAAGGTTTGGGTGTCTGCAAGTGTTCTCCTCGTCCATTCTGCACTGTAGTCAGTTCATCCTTTTTTCCTCCCCGCCTCCGCCCCCCCCCCCCCCCCCCTCCAGCGTCCCCATTCCCTCTCCCTCCTCGTCTCCCTCCTTTAACAGTTCCTTGAAAGATTGCTAGAGCTAAGCCATGGGTTTTTGTTACATTGCTATACCTATGCATTTTTTCCCCCTGATGTCAGTAGATATTCATATGGTCTGATCTGTTTTGGGGGTTGTTTGATACACTTGCTTATTGTGACATTACCAGTATATCTGAAGTTTTGTATCTCGCGGCAACAATTCATTCAATGGCTTTGATTCTTCTTGTCAAGTCTGCTGTGAGGGTCCATGCCTCGCGTACATACAGGAAGATGGAATACACAAGTGTACACTAGGGCCTGATCTTGTGTTTCATTGAGATTTTGTCCTTCCATACAGGGTTTAGTCTGGACAGCGCTGATGTCATTTTTGCTGCCCATAAAACGATTTCTGGTTTGGGTACCTCGTTGCTGATAATGGATCCCAGGAAAGTGAACTGTTAAGCAGTTTCTAGCTTCTGTCTATTGACAGTTATATCATTGTAGATAGTGGTGGTGTTGCTGGCCATCAACCTGGTCTTCATGCCGCTGACTTCCATGTCATATTTTGTTGAAGTTTCATCAAATCGTTTCAACAAGCTTGGTGAGTTCTTACTCACTCTGCCAGGCAATCAATGTCATCCGCAAAAGCGAAGGTTCGTTATCGTCCTACCTCCAATGTGACTGCGGTCATCTGATCTTTAAGCGCACCAGTTATGATGATGCGTTCTAGAAATATGCTGAAAAGGGTAGGAGACAGAAGGCAGCCCTGACAAATTCCGACTGGAGTAGAGAACCATTCACCAGCAGCACCCTGTGTTCCCCCTGCAGGAGCACTGCACTGGTCGCTCTGGAGTACAGTTGTAGGATAGTGTGTATTATTAGCTTTTGCCCTAGGTTAAATTTGGAAAACAAACCCCTCCCGCCAGACTCTGCCTTCTTCTTAAAGTCTATGACGACATAGTAGAAGTCCCTCTAGTGTTGGAAATCCTTTTCACAAAGGCAATGTTGGTTAAGGAACCGTTTCGTGGGATTTTTGCTTTTCAATAATCCAGAGACTATTCTTTTGGCAGTATTGGTATCTACTTGCGGATGATTGACTTATCAAACTAATACTGCGGTAGTTTTGGCAGTGCTGATTGTCTTTCTTTGGTTGGGTGACGATTAGTATTTGAATGTATGGTAATAAAGACAGCTATCCAAATTGTAAAAGACTTGACCAAACAAAAACAAAGCCATGTCAGCACTAGTCAGGACAGTGACGGCAGCTGCCTCACACAGGAAGAACTCGTCATTGAAAGCCGAGTGTAATATTGCTCTGAACTCTCCCAACAGAGCAAAGGATTTCCAAGTGAGTTAACAGTGCAGGATTCCTCAAACGAGACGACTTTCGAATGCTTGGTGAAGAAGTCAGAGCCGCAGTAGTAAATTGATGTGTGGGAAGGCTGAAGGCATCGACAGGATCCCTGCAGAACTTCTGAAAACATTGCCCAGAGCTGGTAATTGATTTATTGACTGCCATCTGCAATAAAAATCTGGCACAGTAGGGGTGGCCCACGGCATGAACCATCCTTTATCATCTTCATCGTCATTGCTTAAGATTAACTGTATTTTAAATTATGTTATGATGTAGATGTAGGTTACCCCCCCCCCCCCCTCTCTCTCTCTCTCTCTCTCTCTATTTTGGCCACTTCGGGAGCTTCTTCTTTGTAAACTTGTCAAGCTCCTCTTCGTAATTCTTC
>JADBJO010021351.1:22500-29691 GCA_016801955.1 Conus betulinus
CATATTCGATTTTTTCCCCCTTGATAATCGTTTTTTTTTTGTTTTTTTTTTTTTGTATTCTAAAATTTTGTTGGTTCACCGTTCCTTGTTGTGTACTGATGTAATCTCATAAGAAAAGATAAACACGGGATTCATTAAAAAAAAAAAAAAAAAAAAAAAAAAAAAAAAAAACCAGCAACAACATGTGTTAGAAAATGAAGTTCAGCGTATTCCTTCGGCATTCAGAGTTGGTTGTTAACGACGAACATTTCTTTGACGATGAACGGCTCTTGCTGACGGTAAATGGATCGTGTTCACTGTGCTTAGTCTGTGTGCGCAGAACTAGGTGTTGCGACTGCCGACAAATCATTACAGGGGATTTGCCGTGGTGACAAAGAAAGCGATACAAACAAGATGATGGCGCCCCCATGAGCCTGGATCTGTTTGACTTTAATTAATCAAGGGCAGCGGAGAGACTATAGCTCGTTTGTGTTCATGCGTACAGATTGGAGCGACAGAGCTGCTGCACGATGGTCTGATTGAGCGTGGAGAGAGAGAGAGAGAGAGAGAGAGAGAGAGAGAGAGAGAGAGAGAGAGAGAGAGAGAGAGCAAACACTGGAGATGGTAAACTTCCAGAGATGGGAAACGAATGTTTTTTTTCCTCTTTTTCCTCCTAGTTTACCTCTCCCTAACTCTACAGATTGGAAGGGATGTACCCTCTCTCTCTCTCTCTCTCTCTCTCTCTCTCTCCCTCTCTCTCTGTCTCTCTCTGTCTCTCTCTCTCTCCACCCGGAACCCCTCCCCCTAAACTCCCTTTTCTAACCTTCACCCTCTCCGCCGCGCACGCGCACGCGCATGTGTGTGTGTGTGTGTGTGTGTGTGTGTGTGTGTGTGTGTGTGTGTGTGTGTGTGTAGAGAGAGAGAGAGAGAGAGAGAGAGAGACAGGGAGAGAGAGAGAGAGAGAGAGTGTGTGTGTGTGTGTGTGTGTGTGTATGTGTGTGTGTGTGTGTGTGTGTGTGTGTGTGTGTGTGTGCCCACGCGCGTGCGCGCATGTGTGTGTGTGTGTGTGTGTGTGTGTGTGTGTGTGTGTGTGTGTGTGTGCCCATGCGCGTGCGCGTGCGCATATGTGTGTGTGTGTGTGTGTGTGTGTGTGTGTGTGTTCCTCTTCTATTTGCGGTGGATAAAAGTAATGTGTGAACACAGAAAGCAAGCGGGTGAAAAGAGAGACAAAGAAAACAGATACGCGCGTTCGTCAGTGTACTATTTCATAAACGTTGTCAGCAGCTGTGAAAAACGGGTAGAACGTCTTATCCACTAAAAGAATGTTTACCATCGGATGAAGAAAAGCCAAGCTTGATGTAGAGATTCTCGCCAGTTGATATGGGGCGAAGGCCTGTGAAGACCAGTGACGCCTTATTCAGGAAACGGGCAAATCATTAGCTAGCAAGTACACCTCGGAGTTTATACCAGTTTGGGAGAGATAGAGAGGTCACTCTTCAAACCAAACTGAAAACTGTTGCATGCTCTCGTCGTGTCAGTTTTCCTGTATACATGCAAGTCTTGGATTCTAACAGCAGAACTCGGAAGGCAGATCCTACTGCAGAATTAAGGATCCCTCAGATGACTCCTTGGCATTTCATGCACTGACCGCATGACTAACGAAGAGGGGCGTAGAAGAGTGGGTCAGCAGATGGGTCACTACGAAGGCTTGCTGTCAACCCCAAAGAAGAGGAAATGGAAGTGGCATGGCCACGCAACCAGACTGCGAGGCCTCTCCAAGACCATTCTACAAAGAACGTGTGCGGGGGAAAAGAGGAGGAAGGGAAGCCAAAGAAAGAGATGGTCGGACAACAGCATGGAATGGACCGGCAAAAGCTTCACCCAAACCCAAGGCGCTAGCCAACGACCGGCTCAGGTGCAGGCTTCTTGTTGGGCAAGCCACTACAGTGCCCCTACAGCCCGGGCGGATTCTGGGACAGGCGGCACGTGATAGGTGACACCTCGAAGTCTTCTTTTCTCGCCAACTCAAGTTATGGTTAAGTGTCTGTTACATCTGTCAGTCTCTGTAAGTAATAAGGAGAATTTGGGATACCCAAAGTTTGACTGTTGACTGAGAATTTCAGCAGTGTTCACTTTGAGCTGTGTGGAGCTTGGATATGAGCTGCATGATGATTTCAGCGTCGCCTCCGTCAGGGAGGCATCACTACTTACTTTGTGGTCCCTGCAGACTATGCCGCTTCTTCTACAAAACCACTCAGGCCTCCACACAATTAAATAAGAACAATGGGGTGCAATCGGTTTTGGGGATTTATCAAGGATTCCTCAGGTTTTTGACAAAATAACACAACACACATGGTAGGCCTGTACATTATCTTTAACTAGGAGATTACGTTCTCACATGCGTCCGTTTGTCTGTCTATCAGATCGCGCAAAAACTACCAAACCAATTTTGACCAACATGGGTAGAGAGATGAAACTTTTTTTTTCTTTTTTTTTCTGTCCCAACCTCTGCGCCACCTCAGAACAGTGCACCCACGCCGTTCATTCCAACACCCCGTTCACAGTCACAGCGCGGTCGGCCCCGCCGCAGCCCCGGCGCCGGCAATCCACAGGGAGCAGTCAATGTCAAGACGTCAAGAGGAAACCCACCGGAGAAGACACTGCACTGCTGCCGAGTCACTTTGGTGGTGTTCAGTGGCGCCTGTTCTGATCCAACATACGCAGGACACCACCTACTAAGCCCCTACTGACAACAATAATTGCTTAGTCGCGGAGCCGGCGTGAGTGAGCCCCCATAGACTCGCCGATACTGGTGACCCCGACGGAACCAAACTAAGGCCATAGACGTGGAGAGGACATCGAAATTGAGGTCACCATAAGAACAGGGCATGAAGGGCCACAGCATTTTGAGACTAGAAAGATGGAACTTTGTTCAAGCACAGATCCATTATTTTCTGGTGTTTGTCTATCAGTTAGATTACGCAAAAATTGCCAGACCAATTTTGACCAAAACGGGTAGAAAGATGAAACTTTGTTCAAGCACAGATCCATTATTTTCTGGTGCAAATCCGTGATGGAGATCTTGATCAAACGACGGATCTGGGATCCGTACAGCGACGTTGTTACAAAGTTTCCTCTGAGCATGGACAGATACTATTACCAATTGATAACTTTCTGTAAGAAATCATACATTTTCATGAAATATCAAACTTTCTATTTAAATTTTCGTGGTGATTTCGACATTTTCCCATTATCCTGTTGAGGGGAAAAAAGTGTAAGGGAAGATTCTATTTAAGTCCATTTATTATCATTTCCCATGGCGGACAGAAATTCTGTTGTCACGTATGAACTGACTTAAGAGGCAGACCTAGGATCAGTCCGACCATTGTGGAGGTCTGGCGATGTCCAATTGCCCCTCCAGTATATTTGGTTATTGATTGGTCTTTTTCCTGTGTTCGTATGGTGAGTACCCATCTAGTTTATTTACTGACTGAACTTTTACTTTGTGTTCTTGTGGTAAGTGTCGCTTTAGTTTATTTGATTATATTACTTTTTTCCTTTATTTTTGTGGCGGATGTTCTTCTAGTTGTTTGCTAGCTGGCTGGGTTTTCTCTTGTCTTTTGTCGTGAACGCCTCTCTTTGTCTCTTGGCTGATTTTCCAACTTTTATGACGAGTGCCCCTCTTTGTTTATTGACTTTTTTCTGGCGAGTGCCCCTTCCAGTTTGTATGTCTATGGGTCGATTTGTTGTTGTTGTTGTTGTTGTTGCTTTCTTTTTGTTGCAAGTGCCCTTCTAGATTATTGGCTTATGAACTGATTTTTTTCTGTCTTTTTGCGGCGAATGCCCTTCCAGTTTATTTATTAATTGACTGTCTTTATGTCTTCTTGTGATGAGTGCTCCTTCTGTACATTCACTTCTTGACTGATTCTTTTTATTTTATGTTATGGCAAGTGCCCCTCGTAGTTTATTTGTTTACTGACTGATTTTATTTCCTATTTATGGGAGATGCCCTTCTTTGTTTACTGATTTTTCCTTTTCCCTTTAGATCTATCTGCTTAAAAAAAATGGCAAGTGCCCTTGTAGTTAACTTGCTTACTGGTTAATGTTTGCGGTTTGTTTGTGTGTGTGTGTGTGTGTGGGGGGGGGGGGGGGGGGGCGAAAGTACGGTGAGTCGACTTCATTACCAGCACAGCGTCTCTGACCGTGCCGGTGAAGGTGAAGGTCACTGACCCTTCGGAAAAATGACCCATTCGCGATGACGTCTGCTCTTCCAACTAACAATGATACAACGACTGATGCTGAATTCATGCCCACAACTTGACAAAAACAATTCTGCCACCATCAGTTTTAAATTCAGTTCCCCGCGGGATTTTTCAGGGCCCCTTCACGGACCGTCGACACATAGGGAAAATCCCGTCATAGAAAAATACACAAACAAGCAAACAAGAAACACAGCAGAGCTCGATACAAAATGAAAATAAACACACCAACAAACAGACCAGAAAAGACAACAGAGCGTGACCCGAAATGAAATAAACACACAAACACACAACCAGAAACGCAACAAAGGTTGATACAAAATCATTCCCAGCAGTAATGACACAGCAGCTCAATTATTGACAGTCCTAGGGTGTGTGAAATACAGCCGTGCGGAGGAGAGATTTGCCATAACGCTAACTTTATCACCTACAGGTTGAAAGATAGAAATAAGCAATGAATTGGTAAACATAATGGTGCGAGGGGCAAGGGGAGAAGAGGAAGAGTGTGTGGAAAGGGCGTGGGTGGTTGGGTGGATATGGAGAAGACAGGTTTAATTTCGAGCTTGCTTTTTAGTCGACTAGACTGAATGATTTGCAAATCCCATGGCACCATATCTATCACACACACACACACACACGCACGCACACACACACACACACACACACACACACACACACACAAACACACACACACACACACACACACACACACACACACACACACACACACACACACAGGATCGTGTGTGTGTGTGTGTGTGTGTGTGTGTGTGTGTGTGTGGTGTGTGTGTGTGTGTGTGTGTGTGTGTGACTGTTAACCCGTGTGCAGGGCATGGAGATACAGAATGCGGACTATGCTTCATCATCTGAAACACACAGATAGACAGAAAAGAAGAAAGGAAAATCGAAGGACATCAACCCTTACAGCATTTTAGGAGTCGCAAGTCGACAAGAGAGGATTACCACGCTTGCAGGGGACAAAACTTGACAGCGCAGTCGTATCCGTCACAACAAGCTGTGAAAGTCAATGATTACGTTACGCTTTTCTTCTGTCTCTTTGCTCTTCTTTGCCTAAAAACCTAGATAATATACATATACATAAGAGAGATACTGGGTTCTGGCAGTCAACCCTCGTTATGATAATTAAATGATGTAGCAGGGAGCCTGTCTGCTTTAGTTACGATCACTTTTTGCCATTGTCTTTGAGCTGCAGTCTTGCTCAAACATGCTAAATTTCAAACAAGATAATCTAACTTAAACCCAGTGGTGTAAAGGTCAGTGGTTTAGGTACACTTTCCATGCTTTACAAACAGATCTAAATTCACCAGTACTTCCTTCTGATGAGAAGATATTAGATATTAAGAAATAAAGGAGGTATTTGTGCTGCGGATAATAAGTTGATTTTTTTTTTTTTACGTTACACATCATGTTTTGGATGTTCTCGATAAAAAATTGATTTAATCTCTCATCACATTCACATCACGAGCAGCTTAGGGTGTACCCTCTTTAAGCGTCTGCCTAGCTGCCCTATAGTAGTTTACTACACACACACACACACACACACACACACACACACACACGAACTCACGCACGCATTCACACACACACGCGCGCGCGCGCGCGCGCGCGCACGCACGCTCACGCACGAACGCATGCGCACACACACACACATTAACGCACGTGCGCACGCACGCATGCACGCACAACATCACACACCACACCCGCGCGCGCGCTCGCATGCCTACATAGTGCACGCACTCACTCACAACAGACAGGGACAGACAGACAGACAGACAAAGAGGTTTCGGATTATTGCCATGATGGTTTAACGCACATTCACAAAAGGTAAAGTAACACCCTGTACGCACTCGGACTCTCATCATCATCAACAACAGCAGCAAGCAGCAGCAGCATTACAATGATGAAAAGTTAAAAAGCGGCGACTGGGATCAGCCTCGTCCCTGCCCTGCCACAAAAGCCAGCCTGTCCCATTTGTTGAATGGCGCAGAATAATCACACCAGGCCACCGGCATAGCCCATAAATAAAGGAGGGAACCTGGTCACTTGACAAAGATGACTGGGTGTGTGTGTGTGTGTGGTGTGTGTGTGTGTTGTGTGGGTGTGTAGGGGGGGGGGGGGGGGGGGGGAGGGGTGGGGCTTTGCAACTTTTCATCCGATGCGTAATTCAGCCCCATCAGCATCCCACCTATCCTCTGTCCCCCCCCCCCCCCCCCCCCCCCCCCCCCCTCCCCACCCCACCCCCCCCCCAAAAACCCCACCAAAACAAAAAAAAAAAGAACAAAGAACCCCCAGAACACCAAACACACCACAAACCCAAACAAACCCACCCACACAAACACAAACACCCAAAACCACAACCACAAACCAAAAAACCAAAAAAAAACCCCAACCCCACACCACCAAAACACCCAAACAAACACAACACCCAAAACACCCCAAAACAACAAGCAAAGCCCCCAAAACAACCCCAACAGACGAAAAAAAAGAACACAAAAAAACATAAAACAAAAACAAAAGACACCTAAACAACCCGACACACAAAAAACCCACCAAAAGACAAAAAGTAAAAGAAAAAAAAAAAACAAATAAAAAATAAGAAAAAAAAAACCAAAAAAAAAAAAAAAAACAAAAAACAAGAAAAAACGACTACGAGAAAAAGACACATAAATAAAAAAAACAAAAAACATAATAGACAACAAAAAAAAAAAACAGAAAAAAAAAAGAAACAAAAAAAAAAAAAAAGACAAGGATAAAACGAAAAAGAAAAAAGAAACAAAAAGGAAAAAAGCACAAAAAAAAAAAAAGAAGAAAAAGGAAAAAACCCACACAAGAAAAAAAACAAAACAAAAAAAAAAAAAAAAAAAAACACGAAAAAAAAACAAAAAAAAAACAAGTAAAAAAAAAAAAACAAAAAAAAAAAAAAAAAAAAAAA
>JADBJO010021352.1:0-29687 GCA_016801955.1 Conus betulinus
TTTGTCCTCGTATGCATTAGATTTGCCTTGTCTGAATTGCCTTTAAGGTGTCCATGGGAGTTCAAAAACAGTTTCTCTGTTATACAGAAAGACAAACTGAAACTCAGAATACTATACTGATCTGATGGTCATAGGAAATCCTAATATAAAAAAGATATTATTTGATCGATTATCTGTTTTTTTTCTTTCCATGCTGGATAAAGTACCAAATCTAATGTTATTTGGGATAACCTTACTGATGAATAATAATTCTAATCATCATCATCATCATCATCATCATCATCATACCCATTATTATCATCATCATCATCATCATCATCATCATCATCATTATCACCATCATCATCATCATCATCATCATCATCGCACGCACGCACGCACACACGCACGCATGTACGCACACACACAACACACACACACACACACACACACGCACACGCACGCACGCACGCATGCACGCACACACACACACACACACACACACACACACACACACACACACACACACACAACTATTACGGGCAAAAAAAAAGAGAAAAGCTTTAGAGTCGGCGAAAAGTGACGTCTTCGGGGGCGACTTGAAGAAAGAGAGAGAACAAGAGGTGCAGATTCAGAAAAGGAGTTTGTTCCAAGAAGAAGTCACTTGACATGAGAAAGAGCACGCTTCTGTCTTGATATGGAGCTGAGAAATCTGAAGGAGATGGGTATCAGCAGAGGAACGCAAGAGCTGAACAGGTGTGCATACCTGGTGCTGGAAAAGATATGATGGAGCTTGATCGTTTACAGACTTGAAACTGACCTTAGACAGTTTATCATCAATTTTGTTTGGAACAGGAAGTTAGAGAAGAGGATAAACGATGGGAGAAACATGAGAAGACTTAGTAAATCAGCCTGGCTGCATTATGATGTACTTTCAGTAACTGACGAATAAAACGTTTCAGATATCAAACAAAAGAATCACAGTAATCCAGACGTGACAGCTTAAGAGAGCAGACCAGGGGTCTGGTCGCATCCTCTTAACGATGGTGGCGAACATCATTAAAGAAGTGAAATCTCAGGCAAGACATGCAGCAGACGGAGGAGATGAACTACTGGAATCACAGTGTTTCGCCAGTATAGCAACAAGGTTACGAACAAGCTTAAGTGGACGAATGAAGCAGTCGTCTAGCTGAATGGATATTGGAGCTACCTGGGAGAAGAAAAAAAAAAATTCTCGTTTGCGGCGAAAAGCACGTACTTGCCATTATTCAACTTGGGCTTACTGTGTGTCATTCAAGGTTTAATATAAGAAATGTACGTTTGTATACCCTGAATGATGAATGGTAAGTAGGAGAATTTACAAGACTCATAGAGTTGGTTATCATCGGATAAACTGTAGTGAGACACAATGCGCTGATAAACAATGTCAGAAATAGGTTGAGTATAAAGGACAAAGAGAACAGGGCCCAGAACAGATCTCTGTGGAACCCCAAACTGTAAATACGAAGAGGCACGGCTGTCAATGGAATCAACCTGAAAACGACCTTGGAGATAAGATTGAGCCAAAAGAGCACACTTCCAGAAATGCCAAAAGTAAATGGGAGATGAGAAAGAAGAACAACATAGTCTATAGTATCAAATGCAGCATATAAATCCAGAGCAGAAAAGACAGAAATATAGACATCGTCAAGGGTAATGAGCAGATCATCAACTATTCTCAACAGCGCTGTTTTAGATACATTGACAGGGTGGTAGCTAGACTGTCAAGAGTTGAGGAATGTATTTGGTGAAGATGATCAAAAAGTTGAAGAAATATTTTCTCAGCCATCTTGGAGAGGCATGTAAGTTTGACACAGGTTTTTGAGGTTTTCAGCATTCAAAGACGGCTTTTTCAACAGTGGTTTGAAAATTGCAGATTTAAACTCAGATTGGAAACTACCACAATTAAGGAATTTTCAAAATATCAGTGATACTTGTCAAGGTGTCGGCTACCTCATGAACCAGACCAGCCCAAACATTCATTCCTGCATAGCAACGTTTCAAGCTGTTACAGAACACAAATGCATTCACACCTTACAGCACAACAAGGTGTAGTCTATGGGATGTGTAATGCTTTTACCACTTACTGCCATGTGAAAATACGCGTACACCACAGGCATGTACGCACGCGCTCAAGTAAAACGACTGTCACTGTGGTGCAGTACTGATGTGCGCTGGTATACAGAGATAAGAAAATGCGCTCCAGGATGGAGAGATTCCTATGAAATTATACATTCCTGCGTGCCCCTGCTTCGTGAGGTAATTATTTATTCGGAAACAAACTGGTTGTGTGTATCAAACATGAACAATTCTTTCATGAAGATCGATATTGAGCCAGTATATACGATTGGCATAATCATAAAGTGTATTTCAAATCACTCTGGATATGTGATTGTGCCAACTCTACCAGATTTGTTTTACGTTCAAGGTGATTTAAAAGCACCACCTCAGAGCGTGATAATGATCAGTGTTGAGCAGGCATATAAACATTATGTGCGTTGTAGTCATTGCCTGGTTAAATTGATTAATAGAGAACTAAATGAATCTCACAGCAGTAGTGTGCACATCTGCATTGATGTATTTGCTCCATCAACAGTCTTTGTTACGTCCATTCTTACCATTGTTTTTCAATACAGCAAACGGATTCATTCCCACACCAAGATGTATTTTGCAATTTTTCCTGCAATTTATCAACCACAGAAAATACCAAATGGAAAATATAATTTGCTCCGTTGAACACTATAATAAATTTCGTCATCATATAAATTGCAATCTGAAGCAAGAGTGTGAGGATGGACGAGATGAAACAGGACATTGTCCCTTCAGCAGTCCTGAATGTCAGGGTTTTGGTGGCTTCACGTCACAAATGTTTCCACTTGATTATGGCAGACGGGTCGCCTTCTCATCAGATGCGAGATTACATTTGCCAAAGTCTTGGTGGGAGACTCGCCTCCATAAAAACGAGACAGGAGCTAAAAAGCATAATTCCTTATATTACAAATTTTTCAGGTTACAACTTGCACTAGGCCTGTTATCAGGATGGCATACTGGACCTTTTCTGTACAGTAGATTTAATAGATGGCATGATGACACTTTGATATACTTCGTGAACATTTTTAAACATAGTCGAACATTGCCCTCACTAAGAAGGACTGTGGCATTTCGGCATCTTCAAGACCTGGTTCTATTAAGTGTTGATTACAAAATTCCTGGTTGGCATTGGATCATTAGCACACTGTGTGAACTTAAAGTCAACTCTGCTGGAGTCTTTCAGTCTGATCTTCTGCTTGGTCGTTCACATTCACTTGGGATGTTCACAGTGAATACTCTGCAAATGTTATTTGTCTGTCCTAACAGTCACATATCACATACATTTTTGACATGTGATCCTCAAAGCCACTGTGGGGTATCAAAGTATCAATTGCTTTGTACCTTTTCAAACAACACTGGGCAGCAACACAGCCAGCCGCTTCATCATAACATGTTCACGACACTCAGGTATGCTATGTTCAGATGTGATGATGATTTCACATCACTGCCATACACACTGGTGTGTGATTTCCACCAACACTGTCCTGATAACAGCGATGAATCGTTCTGTGAATTCATTTCACGTCCTGGGTTTTTATGCTCCAATGGTCAGCATGTATTACACAGCCAACGATGTAATGAATATTCAGACTGCGTGGACGATTCAGATGAAAAGAACTGTCCTGAGGCATGGAGGAACCATGTGCCTATTGCATTCAGGGCAGTCTGCCAGACCTCAAACAACGGGTTTACATTGACTTGGATGTACAGGCTATTTTACCCACCAGGCGATGGAGAGTGATGCCCCTTGTCCTGATAGCCATTACCAGTGCATAGCTGACCTGTTGAACTGTCTTCCTCTCTACACTCGATGCAATGGAATGTCTGACTGCACGTACGGAGAAGATGAACAACACTGTGAACACGTGATCTGTTCTGGTTTGTATCAGTGCCGAGCTTCCAAAGTCTGTGTTGCCAGGGATCACCTTTGTGATGGCTGGGGCCAGTGTCCACAGCGAGACGATGAACTGATGTGTGATTTCACCTGTCCACCAGGTTGTCTGTGTCAGAGTCACACCTTCCTGTGTGGAGGCTATATTCCCGCTGAAATTTCCTTCATCTGCGATATGTGGACGCTGAAGGTTCAAACATGACTTTAGGTCATTTCATAAAAAATGAATATCTTATACGTCTGAGGTTGCCATCCTGTTCACTTGTAAACATTTCCCATATCAAACTTGGTAATTTGCAGATAATTGATCTCTCTCTTAATCAAATAAGCGTTCTCAACATGCAGGTGTTTTCGTATTTACCGAATTTACAGAGATTAAAACTTACTGATAATCCTCTAAGCCAAATAAAGAACACAGATTTTAAGAAAATACATTACGTGCTGTCAGAAATTGACATATCCAAAACAAAAATCAAAATACTGCATTTGTTGTCTCTGTACTGTCCTCAAGTGGCGCATTGGAATTCATCCTTTTCGGCAATTTAAAACTGTTGGATCTATAGGATTTAAAAACATACCACACATTACTGTGTTAAATTTACAAGGAAATCCGTTGACAGATTTCCCTTTGGATATATTGTTAGGTCTGCATAATTTAAAACGAGTTTTTTCATTAAACTATAAGCTTTGCTGTGAAACATTACTTCCAACACAGATTGCTCAGATAAAGTGTGTTGCGCCCAACACAGTATTACCTTCATGCACAGAACTGATACCGACTGAATTGTTTAAAGTTTTCTTTTGTTGGGTGTGTTTGTCAGCCGTTTTAGGGAATGTTTTTTCCTTCACTATTTCATTTTCATTCGAAAATGTGTTTGGGGGCATTTTTACACTGACTGTTGTCCATCTACAGTTTGGACACATTTGCATGGGAGTTTACGTCGGCATTATAGTGATGGCGACTATCTGTTACATGGAAAGTTCATCCAATACGAGAAGGCATGGATCAACAGCGTGCCTTGTAAGAGCTGGTTTTCTGTCCATTCTCTCCAGTGAAATTTCAGTTTTAATCATCGGGTTAATCGTCTTGAATCACTTGTTCATCATTTGCTACTCTGAGAGTTCGTGGATGTTCTACAAAAGACCAATGGCTGCAGCCTGTGCACTAGCATGGCTTATTGGGATTTTATTGTCGTCAATACCGTTTCTTCCTGGACTGTCTCACTGGGGTGTCAACAGTCAGTCAGGGCATGTGTCGTCTGGGTTTACTTGATCATCAGACAAAAAGCCATGAAATCAGGTGGTTTACATTTGCTGTGACAGTCAACTTCGTTTTCTATTTATTTATTTGGGCTGGTCAGATTATCATTTTGAAACGACTCCAAAGTATAGAATATTACTCCATCCCGCAAAAAGACCCTATTTTTCCTCAGTGCGTTTGCTGTGGAAAATGTCGGTCATAGATGGATTTTGTTGGTTTTCGTTGGCATCAGTGAAAATAATGTCTTCACTAGATGTTGCCATGGCGAACAAGATCTTCGGCGCTATAGTTGTTTTCGTTGTACCTCTGAATTCTGCTCTCAGCCCGTTCTTTTACCTGTGGACTGTGGCCGCACAGCGCCGAGCAATATCAGATGAAAGAAAACTTCTGCATGTGTTAAAATCACGGCGATAAAAACAGACAAAACCAATTAAATTAGTACATACGTAACTGATTGATCGAAATTAATTGTCAAGCAGTTAATTAAATCTGTTATTCCTTGAATCTGGCATCCGATCAATAAATCAGTCATTGAGTCGTTCGGAAACTTAGTCAATGAATGTTAACTAGCCAGACCATTGGTGGGCTTAGATACAAGCACGTCCGCAAGGTTTCATGAAAGTTATTAGCATATTTAGTAACCGATATGAAAGTAGCAAATGTATGTTTACATATTTTTATTCACACACACACACACACACACACACACACACACACACACACACACACACACACACACACACGCACGCACGCACGCGCGCGCGCTTGCGCGTGCACACACACACACACGCACACACACACACACTTTTCTTTTTTTCTCAGTAGACTAACATGTTCACTCATACATATTGACCCACCATACGCACTTACGAGCAGATAATACATTTCATCAATGGGCTCTCGCATTGAAATTTAGTCACGTGGATAGACAATTTCTGTCTTCCAAGGTTATATAAGAGAAGATTATATATAAGAGCATCGTTCTGAAAATCATTTTGATTAGATGTATCCCTGGTACATCATGACGAGAACAGTTCAAATCAAGTATGTCAGAGCTAAGCAATCTTCATCAGAGTGTCAAACAGGAATGGGGCACCACGTCTCGGGTCATCTGTTGAACAGTCGTCCTGTCTGTAGTAGGTAAAAGATGTGTTGCATTTCATTCATGTCGCCTATGTTTAGTTCAGTTTCTTTAAAACCTGGTTTCACCACCATTCATTCAATCGAAAACTTTTTTTTGCCCTTATGCTTTCTTTGCGAGGAAAAAAAGTGTACGATATTGTGTTCACTTTGAGTTAAATATTCACTGGCAAATCAACTGGCTGCATACCATAAACTGTCGATTAAAAAAGAAAAACAACTTTATAACAAGTACTTTGTCTCTTTAGCTCCATTTCTTTATCAAAACTGTTAGATGGTCTTTTTTTACTTCTATTTCTTTGACCATTTGTCTTTTGTACTAAGATTTCAGTTTGTCGAACATTTCGAATGGTACGCCTAGTGTGATACAACAGATACAGCCAAAAGCTAAATTTTGACTTTGTTAATAACTAAACTTAGTTCCAAGAAGCGTGCGAACTGTATCGGGATATAACTTGCAGTGGATGCGTTGTTCTGATTATTTAGAAATAAGATTGTCACATCACCATGTGCTCAATGTTAAAACATGGATAGAATTCATTTCGTTGTCATACATGTATTCCTGTGATGGTAGTCTAATTAGTATGACCAGAAATGCAACAGATGGAACAAAGGTATGGGGTGGGGATGTTTAGTGTGTGGGGTGGGGATATTTAGTGTGTGGGGTGGAGATGAGGGTGGGGGTAGGTGGGGGCTGACACCCTTGTATTATGTCGCATGTATAATCAGGTTTTTCCACTTTTCCAATCTCAAATGATTTATGTGATTCATGACTTTTCTTCGTCATAACTCCTATTTATTAAAGGAGAGCCCAAATCAAAAGCATGAAAAGATTGAAATAAATATGAGTTTGCTGAGGAACCACATGCTCTTGGGTAGTCAAGTGCTAAAATAAGCCTGCTTTGCCTGCTTTATTTACATGCTTGATTACACAGTTGTGCAAGTAACAATAGTAGTATTTTAACCGTTACTATATAAGATCCCCCCGACACACACACACACACACACACACACGCACACACACGCGCACACACACACACACACACACTCCCCGTTTCTTCCCTGAAGGCCTCTGAAGAAGAGTCAGTGTTTGTTTGCTTGCCTGCCTGATGACGTCATGAAAATGGTGTTGTTCCAGTCACAGGCCATGCTTGCTTCTCTCTCTCTCTCTCTCTCTCTCTCTCTCTCTCTCTCTCTCTCTTGGTTTGTAGCCTCGCGATAAATTGGTTCAATAATCATAGTGCCATCACATGAGGTAAGTGTGCCCACTACTTGGATTTCTTTTGTTGATCGTCATTTTACAGTGGATGAGTCTGTCGATTGGTTGTTCTTCAAACAGTCATGTTGATGGATTGTAATGCCCAATGTTAAGTTGATGAACAGAAATGAAACGTGGAATCTGAAACAAAACTCACTGAACAGATATGGAGAAAACAGCTATATCTCCTACAACACCACACGCATTTCTCTACATTGCAGGCGTCACTAATATACTACCATCTCCCCACTCAACTCAGACGCATTCGCATTACAGGATCAAACGAGCCAACCTCACGCAGGATCAACCTCCATCATAACGTGAGGACAGCAAGTGACGGTGCGACTAGACAGCGATGAAAGAAGTCTCTCCATCCCTTGTTCTTTAATGCATGCTGGAGTTCAATTCACAGAGAGATTGAAATAGCTATGGAATACTAACACATCATTGTGAACTTAAAGCTGTCACCTATGACCTATCACCTATTCCGGTGTATGGAAGACGTTGGTGCACTACGTAAAACTTTGCAACCAGCTTCCTCCACTAGTCACACTTCTCAGACGCTCTTCGGCAGTTGCTGAGTGTGAGGCCAGTCCTTTCACTGATACTGCCCTCCCATTTCCTTCTTTGTTTTACTCTCCTTTCTGCCTCCTCTCGCTCTGTTCTAAGTAGAATGGCTTTGACAAATCGTGTTGATCTTATACATGGCCATGCCATCTCATTTTCCTTCTTTTCACTGTGGACAACAGGTTTTCGTATGGTCCAATGGCTTGTCTTACTCTAGCCTGGATCTCCAAGTTGGTAATATGGTCTTTGCATGAGATGCCAAGCATCTTGCAGAAGCATTCATAACTAATCCCTGAATACTTTTCTCAAGTTCAGCTGTCAGAGTTCACGTCTCACAGGTATAAGTAGATATGGCAATGACCAGTTGGGTCTTAGTCTGGCTAACACTGCTGTCGTTTGTCGCAAATCTGAAGAGCACATCAGGTTTTAATCCCTCATCTGAAACAATTTCCCTGAGGTAATTGAAGGTCTGAACTGTCTCTGGCTTTTCTCCATTGATAGCGAGGTTATCGCTGATGCCAATTGTGTTGTTGGTCATCAGTGTTGTCTTTCGGCGCTGATCTCCATGCTGAATACAACAGAACATTTGTCAAGATGCTCTGCTAGGTTGGCTACTTCCTGCTCTTCTCCTGCTAACCCGTCGATGTCATCAGCAAAACGGAGGTTTGTTACTTTCCTGCCACCAATCCTTATTGGGCCTTGGTGTCCCTCCAGTGTGTCAATTATAATTCTATCCAGGTATTTGTTGAAAAGAGTGGATGAGAGTAAACAGCCTTGCCTCACTCCAACAGATGTCTTGAACCTAAGTGGTACAGTCATGCTGAGGCTGATGATAGCTCTCACACATTATCCTCAGGTTAAAGATCTGTTCAGTGTTCTGTGACCTGCTCTGAACCCTGCCTTTCTTCAGCAATGACATTCTCTGCTTGCGGCTTCAGTCTGGTCAAAAAGATCTTCAGCATCATCTCGCTCAGTTGACTATCAGACTGATGGTTCGGCAATTTTGGGCAAAATTGTAAACTGCCTTTCTCGAGGAAAATGATGATCAGGGATTGGGTCCATGGTGTTGGTCACTCACCAGTCTGCCAGACTTTGTTACATAATGAATGTGAGGGCACTGATCATGGAACCACCTCCTTTCGTCATTAGCTCTGATGGTATGTTGTCCTCTCCCGCTAATTTTCCCAGTTTCAAGGACTTAACTGCTGCGTTTACTTCTTTACACAGTATGGAGAAGTTGTCCGTCTCTTTTGCTGGGGGGACATTCAGGACCTCTGGGCCTCCTGTTGTAACGAAACTGTATGATTCGGAGCAGTTTTCTGTCCAACAGGTCAGAATGGCCCTGTCTTCTGTTAAGTACGTCCTGACTTGTTCTATATGATGGAAACTCGTCCTTGCTTAGAGGTTGTCAGGTCTTTTACAGATGGTATGCTTTCCTACTCTTTTTCGTCTGTAGGTTGTCCTCAATGTCTTGGCACTGCTCTTCCTGAGGCTGGAGTTAGCCAAATATGTTTTTTTTTTTTTCTTCCAGTTGTCAAAAGAAGTGTGTTTAAATTGCAAGCCTTGATGGTCTTGAGCTGTCTAATTTCCCGAGCGCCTAATTACTTAAGAAAAATGTTTTGCAAAGGACTGTTCTTTCTTTTTTAAAGCATTACATGCTTGTTGTTGAGTTAACTGTTACAACTGTTTTTCCTTGATTTTTGTTTGAAAGTGTAGTTTTCTGTTACCTTGTAGTTTGGGTAAAGCATTTTGAGTGCCTTGCTTGCTTTTCATAGTAAGTTTCAACTGTGTGTTTACATGCATTTTTGGTTGAGCATTTTGAGTATATTTTGTTTGATTGTGGTTGCGAACTTTTATATAGTTTTCCTCTGAGTATACTGTTTTCAAAATATCTGTTTAAGATCTACTAAGATTAAGAAGTGAGATTGAGGCTCTGAAGGCACACAACAAGAAGAAGCAAGTTTTCATCCAAAGCGTTCGGTGTTTCGAAGTTTGCTCGGATAGAAACCGACCGGATTTCAAAAAGATGGTTTTCGGGCTTCGTGGTCTTCCAGGCTAGAATTGTTGCAAGAAGAAAGACTAGCTCTGGTGTTGTTCAAACTGTTTGCCTCGAGACAAATGTCTCGTTACTTTTCACAGGCCTGAGCAGCACCAAAGGGAGTTCAGTTAGTTTCACAAGTTTAGTTTGGGTATAAGAGAAATCCTACTCAGTTGTGAGTTCTACTTCAAAACTCAGTATTTAGAATACACAGAGCCTTCCAAAATTTGGTCTAGAGGCAGACCCAAGAAAGGAGTTTCAAAGTAAGGTCACTGCAGGCGGAAATTTAAACGATTTTTTTTTTAATTTAATGTAACTCAGCTGTTTAACATGGACAAGCAAAATGCAAGACAAAACACGGCGCGTTTTGACCTGTTAGGTCTTCTTCAGGCAAGCTAAACAACATTCAAGACAATGAAAACGAAGAGCGAGCAATCACTACTGAATTATGCGCAACATGGATATTGAATGAAAACGAGACCGTTGAAAAGGAGACAATGCAAGTTAGAATTAGTATTGATGATAATAGTTCTGATAATGATATCAGTAATGGTAATAATGATAATGACGATATTGAAAAAAATGCGAGAGGATTGCTACCACTTTTGGTGATAATATAACAATAGTAGCTATGGTATTAATGGTAGCTTTACCAAGAAAAGGTGTTAGCCAAAGGTAATAGGATACCACAGGACCAGTTTAGCTTGCAGGTAGACAATAGCTTGCTTCAGAAGCAAACTCAAGAAAAAGGTACATTGAGAACCAAAAGTACCGTTCCTAGATATGTGCGAACAGGCCATAATGTAGACTAGAGAGGATGGGCCCGAAGAAACCTTTGCACAAACAGTATTGGCCACGCATGCAGTACATAGAATTTGGAAATATTGGATGAAAACGTGGTTTTCTTCACAATTCTCTATGCAGATCTCGAAAAGAAGCTAGAAGAGCTCAGCTGTAATCAGGGTCTCACTAGTGAGAGGAATGTAGGTCAAAAGCAACTGTGGGAGACTTCTTGGGATAGAAAGCAGAGAAATGAAGTTCAGTAGAAGCAAAGGGTTTGCTTCACATGTGGCTGACCAGGGCAATATGCAATATTTTGTCAGAACAAAAAAAAAATCTAGAAGAGGAAGGAAGTCGAGTTATAACTCTCCAAGCAGGCTGATGGGGAAATATCATACGGCGACTGTAAAACACAGGGGAAAGAGACCCCAAGCAATGATTAACAGGTTCACAGGTGACTCTGATGTCATAGAGAACCTTTAAGACGCTCTGTGCCACTGACGTCACTTTGTGCTCAGCTGCCTTGAAGCAACAGACGGACTTAAAATTCCTTACATGAGATAAACTAGTCACAACAAGTTAAGGATTTTGCTATTAAACGAGTTGGTTGCGAGCAATGTTGTCAAGGACAGAGGGATCCCAGTCAGGAGGAATCTAACAGCTCCCAAACCACGTCATCCTGGGGATGAATATTTTGAGGAAAGTGTGCATTGAGACAACTTTTTGCCATCAACTGTGTCCTGTTTGTAGCAATACAACATATAAACTTGCATGGTGCCTGAGAGTTAGAGGGGAAAAATAAAAAGAGACCGCCTTAACAAAAAAAAGAGAGAGAGAGAGAGAGACAAACAGGAAAACACACACACACACACACACACACACACACACACACACTAGTAAAGGCGGAGGTGGTGGAGGGGAAAAAATCTGTGTCACTCTGTGATTGTCAAAGCGCCAAGACTTTGACATGACTGATGTTGTGGAGCGGATGGTTGAGGTGCAGAGGGATTGATTTGGGTCGATGATGATAGCGGCCATGTAATCAGAAATGCCTGCATCAAGTGTGTGGGATGTCTCACCTATATAGTTCTTACTGCACTGTTTATGCTGCGGCTTTGACAAGAAAATGTACGTCTAATTTTGGATGAGCCTTTGGAACCATGCAGGATGATTTCTGGTCTGGTGACAGGAGAGATGTTGCAGTTTGGTGTAGAGTAGGGAAAGGTGCTGGTTAAGTTAGGTGTGGTGATTCTGTACAATTCGAAGTGCTCAAGTAGATCTTTGAGGGTTTTTTTTTTTCTCGCACCTGAAAAATAATCGTGAAAATTTAATTGGTCCAAAGGCAGGTTTGTGATCTTCTACTCCATGCCAGTTGGGTTTTAGGACTCTGCAGATGGGAATTGCGTGTGGGTGGAAGAGGAGGCACATGGTGGATCGGTTGTTTCCTTTGGTGGTTGGGATTCCAGGCAGTTGTCCTTGATACAGCTGTGGTGTTGTAGAGAGCTTCATTAATGAATGAGGGAGATGTACACTGTTTGAGAAAAAAAAAAAAAAACGTTCTACGCTCTTCCAGATTGAATCTCCTTTATCATAGCAAAATGTTTAGCCAGAGGAATTCAGATTGTGGAATCCTGTCTTTTGTGGGTGACTGGTGGGAAACTGTTTAGTCCCACGTATCAATCATGTTAATGTGAATACTTTTTATGCCTTAGGACGTCTACACGAAAAGTTTGTTGTTATGCGATCAGTTTTGAATTGTTTTCACCTTTTTTATGTTATAGTGAGACAACCAGCAGCGTGTCGCACCCTTTTTCGTTTCAACGAGAATGGTACACCATACCAAAACTGCTTCTGACCTTTAGAGCGCCAGGACGCAAAATCTTCTAGCCCTGTACCATCTGTTGACCAATAATATTGGCTGAATGTTCATATTTGACCAATGAACGTATTCTCTTTTTTTATAACTTGATTTGAGGGGTTAGGTGGTATAGATATCACTTCCATATCTTTATCTTCTGGGGACCAAAGTTGTCTGTGGCTCTTATGACGACATACTGACTGAACAGAGGGCAATCTACATTTGATATGCTCAAAGTATTACAAGTAAATCCTTTTTTTTTCTGTTAATAGCACAAGTTCAAGGTGACTGAGAGGATGGTTGTTCAGTAATTAAGGAGCCACAATCAGTTTACAGCTCCAGGTCTGTAACTCTGCTTTTGCACAGAACATGTGATGTCTCAATTTTTTTCAGAAACACAGGTTCAACGAACAACATTTTAAGCTATTGGCGAACGGCATATTTAAAACAAACTCGACGAAAAAAAAAGTCGGAAAACACGCGTGAACAGGATCATGGATCAGCACCTGACACTCGACGAAAAAAAAGTCGGAAACACGCGTGAACAGGATCATAGCAAATAGCAAACACGTTAATGACACTGCGCCGCGGGTGTTAGAGGTAGAGAAGAAAAATAAATGGGCTTGGAGCAGAATTTTTACTTAAGATAGTCAGATGCCGCTATGCGTAATCGGGAGAATCACACTATGCATTTTCGGGCACAGCAACATTATACGCATGCAAAATGCAGCGCCGTCTTAACTTATTTCCCGGATCTCTATATCTCTCTCTTTCTCTCTCTCTCTCTCTCTCTCTCTCTCTCTCTCTCTCTCTCTGTGTGTGTGTGTGTGTGTGTGTGTGTGTGTGTGTGTGTGTGTGTGTGAGTGCGCGCGCATGTGTGTGTGTGTGTGTGTGTGTGTGTGTGTGTGTGTGTGTGTGTGTGTGTGTGTGTGTGTGTGTGTGTGTGTGTGTGTGTGCTTAATGACTTTTCTTTTTTTTTGACGATTCGGTTACAGTCGTCCCATTGTTCATTGTAAATGCATTGCAAAAGGTAAGACCTCTACACGCACATGTTTTGCGCCGTATCATAAACACTGTTGGCTGCAATCAGATTTGTAGAAAATAAGTGTTTAATCAGTTTAGCTGGCATATACATGTTTTCCCATATGCCAATTAATCAGTGTTTTCAAGATGTGTATTTGCAAATAAATGGCAAAACTGCGCTGCATTGAAAACAGAGGATCTGTGGTGTAGTAGGTACAGGAGCTCTGTTACTGGAACATCGACACCTAAAATGGTATTTTATTCAGCTGTTTGTCCATTTTTTTTTCCTGCCCTAGAACACAAAGTATCAGAGTACCTGGTACTGGTGATGACGTCACCATCATCAGGCTACATCACCGCAGGAGCAAATATCAGTCTGTCTGATGAGGAGTATTTGGAGAGAAAAGTGACTGTCTTGGAAGGGAACATAGCCATTGTCAGTTACAAAGAATTAGCGCCACATTTGGTCGATATCAAGTTACTCTATCATTCCATGGATTATGATGACTCTGTCGGCCAAGTAGAGTTTGAAGCCTGGGACAGAATGACCGATTTTGCATCTGATTTTGCAAGTGTTCTACACGCCACACGAATCATTACTGGCATTTTCACAAGATCTTGTGTGAAGACAAAAGCGAACTGCTTTCGAGTTTTTTTTCTCTTTTATTGCAAAACGTGAAGCACCACAAAAGCTACCCAGTGGTTTGTGGAACTGTTCTGTGGATCACTATGCTGGCTTCCATCATCACTTTGCCTGCAACCATCATACAGAGTGTGACGATGGGCGAGATGAGACAGAACACTGTCCATTCAGTAGTCCTGACTGTCAGGGATTAGTGTCATTTTATAATAGGTGCTACAGATTTGTCAGGAATCTGAACGATGTGCACACATCGGAATTAATAACATTCGCCACGAAATACTGTAATTCACTGGGAGGCGAGTTAAGTTTTCCATTTGGTGTTTGTGACTGGTTTGGTGCGCTTAAGAATTTAACAAAAATGCATGAGTATAGGTTACAGTGGCTCTGGGTGGTTTGTATTCTAATGATATGTCGCTGCCTTCTATGTATATAGACATGAGATAATGAATAAACGTTGTGCCTTTTATAATAATTATAACATCGACACGTTAACAAAAAGAAGACTAGCAAAGACATGTTACTTATCCAAATCTGGCTCGTTGCTGTCGATTTTTGATTGTAGAAAAAAAAAAAACAACATTGGCACTTGTTTGGCTTAGTTTGTGAATTCAGACAAAAACAGGACAGCAGGGTACTCCTCGCATTTGCAGTCAATTCCCTTGACTAGCGCCTATCGTTGGCCCACTGGACAGAACTCTGTGACAAAATGCATCGGGGGACATGTCACTCATACCTTTTTGCTGTGCGGATCCAATAAATATGAACTCTGTGGGGAAGAACACACACGTTGTGATTTTTCTGAGGTACCGTCATACATGAAAAGGAGCTATCCAGGGGACCGCTCTGATGATTTATACCCCACATTCATGTGCAGTCATGAATTGACAACGCTATCATATACTCTGGTATGCGACTTCATGATCGATTGTGAGGATAAGAGTGATGAATCCATGTGTGTACATATCCCGCTTGTATCAGAGAATTTACCTGTTCCAACGGCCAATGTGCGTCCTATACCAGTATATGTGATTACATTTCCCATTGTCAAGATGAATCAGATGAAAGAAACTGTGATCAGTTTAAGGTCATCACTGTTCAACATACATGTATTCCTTCCCCTATTGTTGTTAACTTTGATGGCTTGTATAAGTTCACATCAAAAACTATGAACTTCACTGAGCCCTGTCCTGACAGCCACTACCGCTGTCCTGGCGAGTTCAATAATTGTCTACCTGTCTACACACGATGCAATCAGATTTATGACTGCATTGACTATCAGGACGAGGACGGATGCGAGGATCTAACCTGTCCGGGTTTTTTCAGGTGCAGGATGTCCTCGATCTGTGTACACAATGACCATCTGTGTGATGGCTGGTTTCACTGTCCAATGCGTGACGACGAATTGTTGTGTAACGTGATCTGCCCAACAGGTTGCTTGTGTTCAGATCACACATTTCTGTGTTTTCAGCCTTTTTCTGTGACATTCTTCCCTCAGATCCGGTATTTAAATGCATCAGGCTCAGGAATGACACTCACTGATGTGAATGAACATGCCAACATCATTCATTTGATTCTTGCTAAGTGTAACCTGTCCTTTATGCCAAACCTAATCGTGCTGAATTAAGGTTTCTTGATCTCAGCAGTAACAAATTCCAGCATATCAATGTGACAAATTTTCTTGGCTTAAAACACCTTCAGATATTATCCTTGTCCAACAACCCTCTCACCTCACTCACTCTCTGCAGATTTTTCATCTGTTCTTCAACAACACACTTTGACAATAATGGACTTATCGTGCACATTTCTGACAGAATTACAAACTGACGTCTTCTCAGGCTTCGTCGTCGGTTGAGAAAATTGATCCTCAATTTTACTTCAATCCATACTGTCACATCGGGAGGTTTTCGTTTTGTTCCACTGTTGACTGAACTGAACATGGATGGCAGCCCACTGAAAACATTTCCACTTGACATATTTGAAGGTCTTACTCGTCTGCAGATCATATCCACAGCAAATTACAAGCTCTGCTGCAGTGAAATACTCCCCTCAAACTTTGTCTCATGCATTGCTCCCAAAAATGAAATAACGTCTTGTGAAGATCTGCTACACTCATGGACTTACCGTGGCTTTCTGTGGCTGATTGCCTGTCTGTCACTTACTGGTAATCTCTTCTGTTTCTGTGTTCGTTTTTATCCGAGGGCCATGGCTACTTCAAGTGGCTTCAGGGGTTTTGTGTTATAAACCTTACCATGGCTGATTTTTTAATGGGGGTTTACGTTGCAATGATTGGGGTTGCTGATGAAAGTTTCCGAGGTAAATATCTCCATCACGATAAAACATGGAAAAATAGTGTGACCTGTCAGATAGCTGGTGTGCTGTCTCTCTGTTGTCCAGTGAGGTTTCAGCTCTGGTCATTTGGCTTATCACACTGGACCGTTTCATTGTTCTTCACTTTCCCTTCAGCACAGTACGATTTGAGAGAACATCAGCATCAGTGGCTTGTCTTTTGACTTGGGTTATGGGTGGACTTTTGCCTTGTTACCATTACTTCCAGTAACATCGCACTGGGAATTTTATAGTCAGACTGGTATATGTATCCCGCTGCCAGTTACTAGGCAAGAATTTAAAGGGAAAGCATACTCCTTCAGTGTAATGATTGTCCTTAATTTTATTTTTTTTCTGTTCATCTCTGTCGGTCAGGCCCTCATCTATTGGTCTGTACAGGTCAATGCCTTGAAAACCAACACAACAAAAATGTCCAGAGACATAACCATAGCTCAGCGGTTGATTGCTGTTGCAGTAACAGATTTCATGTGCTGGTTTCCCATTGGAATGTGCGGAATTTTAGCACTGGCTGGTGTTCCCATCCCTGGAGAACTCAACGTAGCCCTGGCTGTCTTCATACTGCCGCTGAACTCGGCTGTCAATCCTTTCATGTACACATTCAACACACTGGCCAAAAAGCGGAGAAAATCGAACGAAGCCAAACTTTTAGCATGGTGTCAATCTCATTCTGATTTGATTATTTAGTAAGGCGATTGTAAATAGAGGCATGCACACACATTTTGTAGCTTTCGAATAAACTTAACTGACTAAATCTCGAAGACACATATTGCGGACAGAGATTCCTGTGTAGTACCGACACATTGTTCTCTGGTTGGGCAATCATGTGGGGATAGTGCAGAAAGATATACACGGGTAGTAAGGACAGATACCCAGGAGTGAGGACAGGTATACCCGAGTATTGTGGACAGATGACCTGGGTAGTCGGGACACATATTCTGACATGTTGGACAGATATACCCGAACAGTGTTTTAGAATTACATGCTCTCATCTTTAAGAATGCAGTAGGCCCAATACAAATGAATAACCGAATCATGAATGAAATAAAAAGGCAATGCTGTACGAATATTATGTTTGCAATATACACATTTCAAAATAATCTTTCATTTCAGCCATCTGCAAATATGTACCAAATTGTGAATTTAACTTGCTGGACATCTATCAGATGCCTGGCAAAATTAAGCGAGGATTTTATTTTCTTGAGGTTCACACGCGCAGAATGTGTGAAAACGTTTGGTATGTGTTCACTCAGGAACAAAAATAATATACGTGGGGGCTGGGTTAGGGCCCACCTAGCAATTCAAGGACCTATCCGTGACAAATATATCTTTTCTCTGCCTACAGGGTTGTCTTTACATAGCTGTTATTCAGCCCACCCAGCACACACACACACACACACACACACACACACACACACACACACACACACACACACACACACATGTATACTCTTTAGATATTCATAGTACCGTGAGTGTACGCACCTTTCTCTAATAACATTTTGTTCAGGATCGCACGAAACAAAATGCGTTTAGTCTTTTTTCAGTCGTGTATGCAAAGATAAAGCAACAGAAGCATATTGTTTGCATTCATATCCATGTACAGGAATACTAGAAATGTCAAGCGGGAGTCTCGTTGCTATGGTTTTAGAATGCCTATCTAGATTCAAGATAATGATGTTGTTTGCTATTGTACAAAAAAAACTGACGCATACTAAACCTATCGCTGTTCTAGTCGTAAAAATCACATTCTCGCCACCTGAAGATCATTCATCTTTCTTTAGTATCAACGAGAAACTGGCTTATTCCTTTATCGCTTTGGTTTAACCACACGTATATTGATCAAAACGTATGGATAGCCACGAAAATCAGATGCTCATATTGTCTTTTCACAAGAGTCTAAACTCACGTAATCTTCAAGACGTTTTTTGCAGTAACTGTCAACTTTGACCGATATATATACACAACTAACATATAATTCATGTAGTTTGGTTTTTTTTGTCTCTTCGTATATATATAATTTTGGTTCGCATTTAAACTGTCATAAACTCTTAAGAGCTATCAAATGTACTTGTTTACACTGGTGATTACTTAATCCCCAGGAATCAGCATTATTTTGAGCAATTAATTGATTTTATTTGTGTGTCGAATAGCTCTACATTCACTGCAAGTAACTGACGTATCATCTTCAATTCTTTTTTGCAATATACTTAACGGCTCTTCCTTGGCTCTCAATCTCGCTGGGAAAAACCCTAAATCTTCCTGAGAAATTAAACGCTTAATTATTTATAAATATTAAATGTGGGTTACAAAGATGTCATAGTAAGTCGGCTGCTAAATATTCACATTTTCAAAATATAACTGTATTAGTGTTAGCATATTCATACTTTGATGAACACTGATATTACCATTTGTCGACAGCTTACTCTTTCAGTAACCCTACTTTGTTTAGACAGGACAGCTACATCATATCCCCAAAGTAATTCAAATAATTCGATTTAATCATAAGTACGTGTCGAAATATGCTTCCTGTTTCTGATTATTTCCATTTACTACTTCATTTATATATGACAAAGCAGTGAACAAATAACATTGCCATGTGTGACCCCTCAAATAAAGTTTTCACCAAAAAAAAATGAAGTAGTGACTGCTGTACTCGTTTCAAATAGGTAAAGGGAAAAGATTGTAAAAAGAGTACCTGAAGAGGGGATGACCGACGTTTCGTGTCATAGACACTTCAACAGGAAATGACAGCAGGGAAAGATGTTGATGGTGGTTGACTTGGGTCACTGAGCGCAGTTCAGGGTTTGAAGGGGTGGAAAGGGCAGAGGTGGGAGTGGTGGGCAATACTGAATGTCGGGGTGATCATGGTTCACAATAGAAATGGGGAGTGTTGATGGACAGCAAAGAAGAGACAAAGGAAGGGGGAGGGGAAAAAAAGGTGGGGAAGGGGGGGAAGAAAGGGAGGGGGAAGGAGGGGGAAAGGGGGGGAGGGGGGGGGGGAAAAGGGGGGGGGGAGAAAAAAAGAGGAGAGGAGGGCTGATGATTTGGGGTGAGGTATCATTCCCTGACTTGTGCCCATGTGGGTGCAAGGTGCCAAGGCGCTGTATTAACTGGCTCTCCATGTATTTTCTGTAGTTCCCTTCTTGACGACCATTACTCCAAAGGGCTGCCACTCTGGTGTGGGAAAGATGATCATGGTCCAAATTGAAGTGGTTTGCCACAGAAGTGTCTTTTCCTGTGAGGATGCTGTCTCTATGTTCTCTATGTTCACCGCAAACCTACCCACACTGACCAGTACCTACAGTTTGAAAGCCATCAGCCATTGGAACACAAACTTGGAGTGATATGCACCCTCACCCATCGGGCCAACACCATCATCTCTACTCAGGATGCCAAAGACCAGGAAATGGAACACCTCAAACTGGTTTTCACCATATCAGACTATGAGAAAAGGGCGTGGAACATCCTGTCTAGCAAGAAGATCACACTGCATCCTACCACCAAACAGATCAAACCAGGCGTAAAGGACATGTCACCATCCCCTATGTCCACGATGTGACGAAAGCCATGAGCAGGAAGATCAGGAAAACTGGCGTCTCCGTACATCCCAAATCTATCAACACCATCCACAGCTAGCTGGTCGCCCCCAAGGACAAAACTGACAAACTGAACACGTCTGGAGTGAACTATGTCGGGGAAACTGAGAGAAACGTTCAAAAACGTTTGAAAGAACACAAAATGGAATCATCACCAGTAGGCGCCCGCCTACACGCCCAGCAACATCAGTTCGATAATGAAAACATCAGCGTTCTCGACCGTGACAACAGATGGTTTCAGCGTGGGGTGAAGGAGGCTATACATATTGCTGCCAACAACCCCACACTCAACCGGGACCGGGCAGACACATCTTGCCATCGGTGTACAACACCCTCATTGTTCAGTCACATTACTCGTGGTCGTGTGCACTGAAGCCAGTTCATCCACTAGCCACACTACCGCTGAAGAAGATGGACAGAGGTCTGTCGAAAGCTCCAAGTAACTGCTATTCCTAGCTGAGTGACCTGTTTAAATCCAGTAATTGTTAAATAATAATTATGTTAATGATAGTAGTAAATATAACAGTAGTAATAGTTATGAAGTTGTAACAAAAGATAAAACTGATTAAATAAATCAATAACTAAATAAAATAGACTAAACTATAAATAAATACATACATAATACACACATATATATTTGTGAGTGAGTGAGTGAGTGTGAGTGAGTGTGTGTGTGTGTGTGTGTGTGTGTGTGTGTGTGTGTGTGTGTGTGTGTTGTTATTGTTGTTGTTGAAGGATATTTGTGGGCTGAAATTGCAGTGGTTAGATAGGTACATGTTACTTTATGGTGTTGATGCTATGAGGGTGGATGGAAGAAGGGGATGGGTTTACATACTAACTGGGGGGGGGGGGGGGGGGGGGGGAAATATTCACACCTACACACAATCTCTCTCTCTCTCTCTCTCTCTCTCTCTCTCTCTCTCTCTCTCTCTCTCTCTCTCTCTCTCTCTTAATAAATAAGTTATTGTATCTAAGTATTGCTACTATTCTAATTCTACATTTAATGCTGGCAATGGGACTAGTGATAATAGGACATCATGATTATAGGTATAATGGTACAAATGATTATGATGGTAATAATAACACCGACATCAGCATTGTTGTAATGATGTAATGATGGTGATGATGATAAAAATAAGGTAAAAATATTACGATGATAGTGATACAGTACTAACGGTTTTAAGTAGTATTGGCAAGGTTGATATTAGATGAAAAGGATTTGAAATGCTCAATGTACAACAGCAGACAGTACCATAGAATGATGATAATAATGATAGTAGCAGTGGTAAGTGCAGCAACACTAACAAAAAACAGCAGCGCCGGGAAAGGGGATGGAAACAACCAACGATAAAGGAGCTAGCATTCTATTTAGTGTGTGTGTGTGTGTGTGTGTGTGTGTGTGTGTGTGTGTGTGTGTGTGTGTGTGTGTGTGTGTTCCGTTTGTAATGTCAGCCTCACTCGTTTGTCTCCCCCCCCCCCACCTCCACCCCCAGCTACTACCATCCCCACTAGCACCGCTACACATATGTTTAATTTAATTTCACTCAGTGCCTACCTTGCACTGAAGTGATCAAAGCTAAGTGACTGCTCGTTCATTTTCATCGTCCTATTTGTTTGTATCTTGCCCAAAGAAGGTCTAAGAGGTCGAAACGCGTCGTGTTTTGTGGCTTGTTTGACCACGTTTCTCTTGGCGGTTCGCTAGCATTTATTTTAAAATTTGTTTAGATTTCTGCCTGCAGTCATTTCACTTTGCAACTAGATCTATTTTGATTCATACTGACTGCTACCATTCGTTGTTTTGTATTTCTGTTTACGTCATCAATATGTGCAACTGTTATCGCTGTATACGTCTTTCGATCATTGTGTACTATTTGTCATTGATCCGTATGTCGTTTAACGTCTGTTTTCAGTCGTTTACGTGCGATCATAATTAGGCACTCCTGACTTCTTAACTCTACTTCGTCTCTCAACCAGCTCAACAATAAGAACCTAAATCAAAACATAAATGCCAGCCCCCCAATTCTTCTCCTGGACCTATGCTAGCATTCAACAGTCCATTCATTTTTAACTCTACTTCGTCTCTCAACCAGCTCAACAATAAGAACCTAAATCAAAACATAATGCCAGCCCCCCAATTCTTCTCCTGGGACCCATGCTAGCTTTCAACAGTCCGTTCATTTTTAACTCTACTTCGTCTCTCAACCAGCTCAACAATAAGAACCTGAATCAAACATAATGCCGGCCCCCCAATACTTCTCCCGAACCCACGCTAGCTTTGATCAGTCCATTCATTTTCTGCCACCTATCATCCAGCCATTTGCAGTAAGATATCCTAAAAGTTTCAGAAAACGATGTATGCATCCCATCTCAGCTTTCTAAAACAATGCATTCGACTTCGAATCATCCCTCGCGGCTTCTCACTTCCACGCGCCCCCTACAAGGATTCTTTACAAGCCAGCCGTATACTCATGTTGGCACATATTAAAACGCTCAAGTCATCCCAGGAACCTCTCTCTCGTCTTCTTCAACATTCCAAACAACAAACCACAATCATCATGCCCATAGCCACCGCTTCAAGACTCAGACAGCTCATCCATACACACAACCAACTCATTCACAATCACTGCAACTAGATCAAGCAAGACAAGTTATCAAAATTACAAAACAAATACAAGGCAAACCCCCCAGACCAGTCGAATCCCCTACACACAACACTGATCCTCCTGTCACCCACAAACAACACTGCCACCTTGTTCGCTGCAAACCTAACACACACACACACACACACACACACACAACAAAAATAGGAAAAAAAAGTTCGCTGCATCCCTGATAATGTTACTCTCACCAATGATGAATGGTCAGTCCTGGCAAAAGGTCTAAAATTTATTGCCATTAAGCCTACCACCAATAAACATCAAAACCACGTTGATGTTGAAAGATTCTTTAGAAAATTAAGATGGATGGTTGCACTTGACAATGTACCTAAGCCCCCACTTCCAGAGAACTCAGACATTTTTACCCACCTTTTTTAAACTCCAGTACTCCGCCAGCCACCTCTTGACAATCCACTAAAGTTGAACTCTACATCAAAAAGTGTAGAAAAGAAATTGCTTAAGTGAAATCCAAACCTGTCCACCATTCCAGCCTCACACAGGATGAACAAAAAGCCCTTGAATCACTGAGACAACGACAAGACATTGTCATCAAACCAGCAGACAAGCGTAGTGCAGTAGTGGTCTGGGACAAACAGTTGTATATAAAAGAAGCACACAGACCACTGTTATACACACATTTTATATACACCACTCGCAGCATCACCCACCCTCAGCACCAGAAACTCATCTCGACCACAGTTAAACAAGAAATCAAACATAACCTACCAAAGACAGCCAAACTCCTCATAATGACAGACACGAAACAACCTACTTCTACCTGCTTCCTAAAGTACACAAAACCAATACAACTGGCAAATCCATTGCATCTGCATGAAGCTGCCCTAAAGAACACATTTCACAGTACTTATACTCTCTCCTCTCCTTCAACCCATAGTACAAGGCCTCCCCACATACTTCAAAGACACAGCACACACACTCAACATGAGTAATTCATGCAACACAGATACCACTTTTCAACCCAGCCTCCTCTTTACACTTGATGTTGTCTCTCTCTACAATTCCATCCTCTCATGCTGATGGACTGAAGGCCCTCGCATTCTTTCTTAACAAACAGCCACTAGCCAACAACACCCTCCAACAGCTACTACCGGTCAGACGTGCAGATTTAGTCTTCACCCTCAACACCTATGAATTTAACAACCATACATTCTGACAAATCAGTGGTGTTGCTATGGAAAACAAAATGGGACCATCCTCTGCCTGCCTCTTCATGGGACACCTAGAACACTGCCTACTAGCCTCTTACACAGACCCAACACCAGAGCTTTACAAAAGATACATAGATGATGGACTGGGAGCCACCTCCATGCCAGAGCATTGTGACGGACCGTATCCCATCCAGTCACAATTTTTCATGCAACCGTGCTAACCAGAAAGTAGTCGTCCAGAAGCTAGTTGAAAAGTTTATCTGACTTCTACTCACCTGCGCACCGTTAAAGCCGGGTGAGTTGAACTGGTTAGGCAGTCTCTGCAGTGATTCCGGCAACGCAACTTTCCAGAAGGCCGAAGAGGGACTCAGCTGTGTTTTTGTGGCAGTCAGGTATTTATCATTCAATGTTTATTTATCAGCAACCGAAACCGTATTCCCGTTTAGGAGCGACTGAAACTTCCTCAGCGCACTTGTGAAGGATATGTATTTTTGTTGTGTTCTGTTATCCTATGACTTGATAGGGTAACAAAGCGAAATTATTTTGGAAAACATGAAAAAGATGAGGTGAGTGTTAAAGGAAGTGGTAGTCAGAAAAAAGAAAATGTGTTTATTCTGTTATGAACTTCATGATGAAAAAAAAAGATGATTATTCAAATGTGGTTTGCGAGGAGAGGGAGAGTTTTGATGCTATGGATAATAAGCTCCCAGAGTGAGCGACAGAGACTTGAAAAATGTTAGTTTTGATTTTTGATGTGGATGAGTATTTAATTCACTCTTGATATGGATACTGAATAGTTGTGTGTTGGTAAGCAAGAGTGTTGTGGAAATCTTTCCCTTTCATATATTGAAGTAGTTGAATCTTTGAAAAAAAAAAAAAAAAACTTCTCAAATGTGGTGATTATATGAAATGAAATGAACAATTTTGTCATGACAAAAGACATTCATAGTTTGATGAAAGTAATCATTAAATGTGTGTGTAATGAATTGTATTCATGGTTTATTGAAGAGGGTCTAAGTGAGAATCCTTTCCCCAATTTGGGAAACTAGATTCTGAAAGGTTTAGACTGAAATCCTTTCCAGTGTAGTGTCATGATTCCGGAAAAGGGAATGTTGTAGTGTTATGATTCCGGAAAAGGGAATGTTGTAATGTTATGATTCCAGAACAGGGAATGTTGTAGTGTTGAAGAAAGAATATGCTGATGCTTGTCCCAAGTTCTTGTGGAATGTCATGTGGCTAATGAATATCAATGTAGTCGTGATTGTAATGAATAGTAGCCATGATAATCAAGGTAGTTAATCGGTTTTCCTCCAGGTAGAAGTGTTCCCTGGACTAAGGGGGACTGGCTGCTACGTTCTGAGGGTCAGGGCCGTAGCTGTGTCTACCCTGTTGTTCTCCACCCTGTGTCAGCGTGGAGAGGCTGGCCTGAGTGCCGACAACTACCCCTACCTGCCACTGCGCCCAGGATCGACTACCTGTTGAGCCAGTTGGGCTGGAGACGCCGCTGCTGCCAAGCCAGAGCGCCGCTCCCGAATTTCGAACCAGCGACCTGTTGGCTAGGCCGTCGCTAAGTTATGTGTTTTTGTGTGTGAGCCACAGCTCCTGTGTGAGACTGTCAATGGCAGAGATGCCGTGAGTGTGCTAGTGACTTTGAGCCACAGCTCTGTGAAGTACTTTCAGTTCTGTGTCAGACTTGACGCTGTAGTTGTCGTCTTCATCTTCATTGTCTTGTCATCTTCGTCATATTCATCGTTTCGTCGCTGCCTTCATCATCGTTGGAACCAGCAGCGATAGTAGATAGTGAATTATATATAGATATATTTTGTGTCGTGCGCCCTGTTTGGCGTACTTGAAGTATATATATATATATATATATATATATATATATATATATATATATATATATACATATATACATAGTTGTGTGTGTACGCCTTGTGGTTGCGTGCCGACTATTAATGTTATTGCATTTATTAGATATGTTTGTCTGATGGCTCGGCAGCATAAAACAGAAAACGTGCTGTTCTGTTGCCTGGCTGTCAATGTTCTGGTAAGTGGGTGTATGTATGTGAACTGGAAAAGTCGTGCATGCATCCATAATTTCTGTGTGTGAGTCAGTCAGCCATCTGCAGACACCACCCATTCTATCCATAACAGGCATGACCTCTGCAATTTCCTCAACTTTGCTCAGACCTTCCATCCATCCATCAAATTGACCTACATTATTTCACAATCAATTAACTTCTTGGGCATCACTATTTCCTTCAAAGATCGGCTGCTTAAGGTAACACATGGCAGCAGTATTTTCATTACAAAGGCTCAAATTTTCGATTTTTTGTATTTGACTGATTCTGCACCTTTAAACACTGTTTTATCGCATGATCTTATTTAATAGCCTATAAAATGATCAGAAAAATTTGTAAAAGTGGTATATTAACAGGGACAAACGCATATTTTGAGCCATGTTGACGTTTTCCAGCAATGTTTGTGCCTTGACAACAAGTGTACCGTTTCATAAGAAAAGTTGCGACCTCAGCTTATCAATGAAACATACGTCATTGTACACGGGAATCACCTTATATGAGTTTAGCGCCTTTTTCTAATGCAACTGAAAAGCACGGAAATGCCCGAAGTGTTGGTATAATGAGCAAACAATATTCCGACCAATTAGCGGTGAGTTCCGACCAATCAGAACGCTCAGCGGTCACGGAGTTAGTGCGTGATCACTGCATGCTTTCGTTTGTGTTGCTTTCGGTTCGACGTGTGCTAGCTGCAATTTTCAGTGTCTTTTCAATAGTTTTGAGTTTGTAATTTGGGCAGCCACTGAAAATCATGCCAGGACCAAAATCTGCCTCATGAAAGAGACTAAGTGATAAACTTGAGAAGATGCGTGCAGCAAAACAGCACAGGAAGATGCGTCATCTGCTATGCATCACTCGTCAACTTCGAATGTGGATCATTGTCCTCCTCCCAAGTGCATCAAGGAAAAGAATACAGACAATGGAAGCAGGAGAACGAGTTGGAGAAGGAGAAGAACGACAGTGGGCTTTGGGGCACATGTTTCAACTGAATCGGCTTCTGTGTGATCTGTGTTGCCCAGAGTGTGGAGAGACAGGTTTGAGTGTGCAGATCAAAGATGGACAGAATGCTGGTTTTGCTTCTCTGCTTTCACTTTGGTGTGACAGGTGTAGGGAGTGTGAGAAAGAAGAAATGTCATCCCCACGTATCCAGGACAGTCAACATAAAAATGTTGCATTCAAAATCAGTCCCAAAATGGTTGTGTTCAGTCATGAAGTGGGAGGTAGCCATGCTGTTCTCCAAACCTTCGCTGCTGTGATGGGCATGCCAGCCATGCACTTGAAAACGTTTCAGGCACATGACAAGAAGGGTGACAGGTGAGTGGGTTTTTTGTTTTGTTTTACTTTGTTTTGTTTCTTTAGTGATTTACTCAAATTATGACTTGCCCATTAATTTCTAGTATCCTTTTCATTGATGCAATTCCCACAATTTGATGCAATTCCCACAATTTATTATATCATGTGCAGTGATCTGCTTTGCAGTGTTCTACTCTCAGTTTGCTGTGTTTGTTCTACAATCAGTTTGAAGGTGTGTACAGTTGGCATCTGCTTTCTTACAAGTGGGTATTGTTGCTCATGACAAAAACAGTATCTATACACACACACACACACACACACACACACACACACACACACACACACACACACACACACATATATATATATATATATATATATATATATATATTATATATATTATTTCAGGTATGCCTTTTTTTTTTTAGTTTCAATTCATGTTTTTACATTTCAGCTGCAGAAATCAGCAAGGGTATCAGTGTTTTGGATGAAGCAGCAACAGCCATCTGTCAAGCTTATGCTGAAGTGGACCCGGACCTGCAGGATGCCCTAGGCAGAGGAGAGGACCCCATCATCAACACAGTTGTGTCCTTTGATGGCACATGGATGAAAAGGGGTTTCACTTCTCTGTATGGTGTTGGCGTCTGCATCGATGTGCTGATAGGACTTGTGATCGACTTGGTTGTGCTGTCCAAGTACTGTCATGCCTGGTAACAGAGGCCAAGAACCTACCTGATGCAGCGATGGCTGAGTGGCGTCGTCAGTATGCTGGTGAGTGCTGCAAAAATCATGACGATTCCAGCAAGGCCATGGAGGTGAGAGCTGCAGAGATCATTTGGCGACAATCTGAAGAAAATTTTCGTTTCCACTTCACTGAAATGCTCTGTGATGGAGACCCGTATGCATTCAAAGCTGTCCAGAATGTCTACCATCCTCTGGAAGTGACCAAGCTTGAATGTATAAACCATGCACACAAGTGCATGGGAACTGCCCTCAGGAAGCTGGCCAAGGAAGAGCAGTTAGGTGGGTGTGGTGTTGGGTGGCTTACTGAGGTGTGACATGCTGCAAGACTGCTATGGCAATGCAATCTGTAGCAACACCAACAATATCAACAACATGAGGAGGGCAATATGGGCTGGACTTTACCATTCTATGTCAACTGATGATAAGCCTCAACACCACCAGTGTCCACAGGACCCAGAGAGGTGGTGCTTTTACCAGAGGGCATTTGCTCATGGCAAAGAGCCTGGCAGCCACAAGGACCATGCATCATCAACTTTTGTTTCAATTGACGTTGCACATAAAATGATTCCGGTATATCAGCGTATGTCTGATGAAATGTTTCTCAGAAAGATGACTCATGGAGGGACCAAAACACAAACGAGTGCCTGAACTCCATGATTTGGGGCCACTGTCCAAAGACCTTCTTCATGGGAAGGGGGGTTTCAATGAAGGAGCCTTTGAGTTGGTGAAAGTCATGAAACAGCCTCTACATTGATGTGTCCAATGTCACAATTCAGCTCCTTGCTAGCAAGGACCACAGCAGGATGAGAAAGGCAGATGCTGAAGCTGCACTGTTGGAAGGACCTACACCATGGCACAATGACTGAACACCTGTCTTCTATAAATCCACTGATGCGCACTCACACCTGGACTACACATCTTCGCACCATCAGTCCACTAAAGACAGCATTCCATATTTTGAATTCCTTCGCCTATGCAGACTCTGCTTCAGCAAAGTAGATTTCACTGTACAAGCAGCCAACAGTTCTGATTTTTTCATCAACCGTGGCTACCCCAGTGCATCATTAATGATGCTCTCAGCTGCACTGCAGCTAAATCCAAAACATCTGCTCTGGAAACTAAGCCTCCCAAAGACACAGGGACAGACCCCTGCCTGCCTTCTCTTCTATCCTCACTCTCTGCCCATCTGCAGGATCCTGAAGTCTAACTGACACATAGCACAAAATCATGAAC
>JADBJO010021353.1:0-20000 GCA_016801955.1 Conus betulinus
CAATGGATCCAAAATCAACAAGTTCACAAGGAAATGGCTCGGTGTCTCACCATGTCTGACTGACATAGCGTTGTTAATGCCGCCAGGCAAAGCTGAAACTACCACTGAAATCCATCCTGGAGGAATACAAAGCAGGCAAGATCAGACTTCAAAGCATGCTGGAGTACTCAGGAGACAAGGTGGTAGAAGCAATCAAGCCCCAATTGAAGACAGGCAGAAAATGGAAAGTTCAAGAGGCGATAGATTCTGCAAAAGACAGTCTCAAGATCAGAGAAAGAACAGGACACACACAGGCCAACAAACAAGGACTGGGTATGACCATAACTGAATGGTGGTCAAAGGCCAAAGGAAAAAACAAAGAGAGACCTGATGATTCAGGAGATGAGAAAGAAGAAGACCAAAAAAGACTCCAAAAAGCAGTCCAGCAGAGCCAGCAAGGGCAAAGGACAACGTGGGAGAATGCACTCCAAATAAGTTTCACTTGGAATGACATTTGGCACATGGCCCTTCTCAGGATCAGCTTCATTCTCAGATCTGTATGACCTTCTGCCATCAAATGCAAACCTGGTGAAGTGGGGAAAAACAGACGATCTTTAGTGCCCTTCTGCCATGAAAAAACAAACAGTGGAGCATGTCCTTAGCTCATGTAAAGTCGCCCTGGCTTAAGGAAGGTACACATGGAGGGCACAACCAAATGCTCAAAGAGATTGTACAAGTAGTCTGGGCTAGTACCAACACCACAAAAGGGAAAATCAGGACTCCAAAAGCACCCACAACATTCTTCATGGTAAGAGGCATCAAACCAAAATATTAGTAACAAAAAAACAGCAAAAGAACAGAAGCAATTTGCAGAAAAGCTGAACGATTTTTACTGTAGATTTGATGATAAAGATTTTAGTAAAGAATTAAAGGAAGTGAAGGAAGAACTCCAAAGCAATGTTAAAAACGATGCTGGTCACTTAGAGAATGTATAATTCCTGTTTTATGGAAAAATGCCACTGTATGTCCCTGTTCCCAAAAAACGCAACCCAAGCTGTTTAAATGATTACCGACCAGACCAGTTGCCTCACATCATCTGTTGCAATGAAATGTCTTGAAAGAATTGTCCTCAGTTATGTTTTAAAAGATACTACACAGTACCAAGACCCGTTTCAGTTCGCATACCAACAGAACAGATCAACAGATGATGCCACACTCACACTTCTCCATCATGCTTTTTTCACACCTCGAAAAACCTGCCTCCTTTGTACGCATTCTCTTTATTGATTTCTCATCAGCATTCAACACCATACAACCCATCTGATGGCAAAGAAACTCATTAACATAAATGTGGGTAACAAGCTCATTCTTTGGATAATTGATTTTCTTACACAGAGGACACACAGTCTGTTCGATATCAAAGTGTTGTTTCGTCTTCCAGAGTCATTTCAACTGGCGCACCCCAGGGTACTGTTTTTATCACCAGTGCTTTTTACTCTGTACACAAATGATTGTTCAGGAAGTGATTCAACTTTGTACATAAAAATTCAGATGACTCAGCACTTGTGGATCTTTCCAACTCTGATTCTGTTTACTTCAAGGAGGTTCAAAGATTTGTTGACTGGTGCGATCATAACTATCTTGATCTGAATGTAACAAAAACGAAAGAAATGTTGATTGATTTTAGAAAGAATCCAAAAGCTGTACCACCACTTTTTTATCAAAGGTGCTGAAGTAGAACGTGTTGAATCATACAAATATTTAGGAACTTTTATAGATAATAAGCTGAATTTTAAATCCCATGTTGAGTATGTCCACAAAAAATGTCAAACCAGATTATATTGTCTTCGCAAGCTGCGATCATTTCATGTGAATACTGACATTCTTCGGATTTTTTATTCATGCTTCTTGGAATCTGTTCTAACTTTCTCATTTATGTGTTGGTATGGTGGTTGACTGTGAAGAGCAGAAATGTGCTTGAGAAAGTGGTGAACGTGGGAGAAAAAATCGTTGGTGAGAGACAAAAAAGTCTGAGTGAGCTATACAGGTGGTGCCGTGTTGTTTGTAAAGCGAAGAAGATTACGTACGTGTGACCAGACCCACGTCCTTGCAAATCAGTATGACCTTCTTCAGTCAGGACGAAGATATCGATCGGTTAAATGCAGAAGTGTCAGATTTAAACAAAGTTTTATTCCCCTGTCCAGTGTGACCCCAAATTAATTTCTCAAATTGAGATAATAAAGTTTACTTGACTTGATGACAACAGAATGGAGGCAGCTCAAATCTACAAGACTGAAAAGTATGCTGATCTGGCAAACAACCTGAGGAGAGAAGGCTATCAGGTCAAAGTCCTCACTGCAGAAATTGGAGCTAGGGGGTTGTAGGAACGTCTGCATACAGCCTCATGAAACAGCTCTCAGTTGTAGGGAGGGAATAAACCAGAGCCCTGAAAGAAATGGCAGAAGCAGCAGAGAGGTGTTCAAGCTGGATCTGGTCAAGGAGGACCAAAAGTGAACTTCATAAGGCTTAACTTTCCTACAAATATCAAGTGTTCGAGTGCTTCAGTGGTTAGTGAGCGAGTCATTAAGTAGAAAATGAGCATGTCCAGAGGGTCATGGGTTCGAATCCCAGCCATGGCTCATCCCAAGATGGGAAAAAAAGGGGCAGCAGAGGGACATCCAGAGTCATGAACCGAGTGTGGCCTAACCCCCCTAGTCTTTCTACTGATGCATGGGTATAAACCATTGACTTCCGGGAATAGGCCGGAGGACGTCCGGAAAGACCGGAGGACACTGGGGAAGACCAGAACCAAGGGCTCTGTAGGCTGGCTCCCCACTTTGCCTTCAACATGTGGCTACTAAAATAAAAAAGGAAAAGATGCTCCCAGGATTCACCGAAAGGGGGAGAGAATGATGAATCCATCGGTGCTCAACCAATCACGACTGCAAATCCCAAACGGACTATGAACATGGACCAAATTAAATATCATGTGTCTGTGGAAAGCGTTTCGCTACCACCCGTGGCATGAAGATCCACAGAACAAAGATGGATGTGTGAAGACTCATCTGAATGAGGAGCAGCGCACTGCATCAGCAGATAAGACGTCGGAAGACCAAGGCCAGGATTTAAACCACAGTGCCAAGGACATCCACGCTGTTGGTTCGGATGAGGAATTTGCACAGGCCCTCGATGCCAGGCGCCTGAAACTCAACCTGCCACGAGCAAACGAGACTGAAGATTGGGAGAAACTGGATGCAAAAATCGTCCAAAGACTCGATGCACTGATAGGGAAAAGCACCCTGGAACACAAACTAGCCACATATGGGGACATTGTGTATGCCACATGTAGAGACGCCTATGGAGCAAAACTACCCAAAGAGAAAACACCTCCAAAGAAATCCAGACGCCAAGAAGAGATGGACAAGATCAGGGTCCCAAAGAAAAACCTCAAGAAGCAAATGAAGACCGCACTGCCAGCTGAAAACAAGGCTTGGAAAAACTCTGGGAAGACCTGAAAGCAAAACACAGCGCCCTCAGCAAAGAGGAATCTGCGAGGAAGAGAGAAGAGCAAAAAGAAGAAGACACAAGAGCGCTTCTTCAGAGACCCCTTCCAGTTTGCCAGAACTCCGTTTGAGCAGCCAAAATCTGGACCCTAAGTGTGGACAAAGGAGTTCTTGAGCAGCATCTGAGGAAAACATACTCTGACTCACAGAGCAAAGCACCACTCGACATTCAAGGTCTGGTGTGGCCAACCACCCTGAGGAACAGTTCAATGACAAGCCTCCAACGTTGGCGGAAATCAAGAAGGTGGTCGACAAAGCCAGAGCCAAATCATCACCAGGGCCAAACGGAATACCTTACCAGCTGTACAAGAAATGTCCCAAGGTGCTGGAGTGGCTCCACAGGCTGCTGCGATCAGCTTGGAGAAACCAGAAGATCAGCGGCCAGTGGATGACGGCAGATGGTGTGTACATTCCCAAAGAGCAAAACTCAAGTGACATCAGCCAGTTCAGGCCAATATCACTACTGAACGTCGAAGGGAAAATCTTCTTCTCTGTCATGGCAGCAAGGCTGACCAAGTACCTCATGGAAAACAAGTACTTGATGTGTCAGTCCAGAAAGGTGGCATCCCAGGCGTGGCTGGCTGTGTGTAGAACACGCCACAATGATCTGGGACGCAATCCAAAGAGCAAAAACAGAAAAGAGAGACCTGGACGTAGTGTGGCTTGATCTGGCAAACGCATATGGATCTGTACCCCATGAGATGATACAGTTGGCTCTTGAGATGTACCATGTGCCAAAGACATCTGCGACATGCTCAAGAAGTACTTCAATGGCTTCTCAATGCGGTTCTCTACCAAGGAGTACACAACAGATTGGATCAACTTGGAAGTGGGCATTGCAATGGGCTGTGCAATTTCCCCAATACTGTTCGTGTTGGCAATGGAAGTCATCTTGAAAGCAGCAACAAGCAACGCCAGACAAAACAGACCTTGGCGATGGATACAAGATGCCCCCTCTCAAGGCCTTCATGGATGACACTACAGTGATTTCATCCAGAGAAGACGAGACACGTCATGTGCTGGAGAGGCTGGATGACATAGTTGCCTCATCCAGAATGAAGTTCAAGCCAAGAAATCACGGAGTCTCTCACTGAGGAAAAAAAAGTGGCCGAATCTGTGGTCTTCAGTGTTGCCACCCAGCCATTCCAACAGTTACAGAAGAGCCAGTCAAGAGCCTTGGAAGATGGTATGATGATACGCTGAAAGACACACAAAGAGCAAAAGAAACCAAACAGATGTCGGAAGAAGGCTTGGAGACCATTGACCAGTGTGGGCTCCCTGGCAAATACAAGGTCTGGTGTCTGCAGTTCATGCTGATACCAAGCTCCTATGGCCTCTGATGATATACGACATCTGCACCAGCATAGTGGAGGCAATGGAATCCAAAATCAACAAGTTCACAAGGAAATGGCTTGGTGTCCCACCCTGTCTGACTGACATAGCGCTGTACTGTCCGCAAGCAAAGCTGAAACTACCACTGAAATCCATCCTGGAGGAATACAAAGCAGGGAAGATCAGACTTCAAAGCATGCTGGAGGACTCAGGAGACAAGGTGGTAGAAGCAATCAAGCCCCAGCTGAAGACAGGCAGAAAATGGAAAGTTCAAGAGGCGATGGATTCTGCAAAAAAAAGTCTCAAGATCAGAGAAATAACAGGACACACACAGACCAACAGACAAGGACTGGGGGTGACCAAAACTGAATGGTGGTCAAAGGCCAAAGGAAAAGCCAAAAGAGACATGATGATTCAGGAGATGAGAAAAAGAAGAAGACCAAAAAAGACTCCAAAAAGCAGTCCAGCAGAGCCAGCAAGGGCAATGGGACAACGTGGGAGAATGCACTCCAAAGAAGTCTCACTTGGAATGACATTTGGCACATGGCCCCTCTCAGGATCAGCTTCATTCTCAGATCTGCATATGACCTTCTGCCCTCAAATGCAAACCTGGTGAAGTGGGGAAAAACAGACGATCCTTCATGCCCCCTCTGCCATGAAAAACAAACAGTGGAGCATGTCCTTAGCTCATGTAAAGTAGCCCTGGCTCAAGGAAGGTACACATGGAGGCACAACCAAGTGCTCAAAGAGATTGTACAAGTAGTCTGGGCTAGTACCAACACCACAAAAGGGAAAATCAGGACTCCAAAAGCACCCGCAACATTCTTCACGGCAGGAGGCAGCGAATCATGGCCAAGAACAACAGTGCCACTCGGAACATGCAGGCAGAGTCTGCTGCTGGATGGGGCAGATGACTGGGAGTGCACTGCAGACCTCCCAGAATGGAAGAGTCACCCAGAGATCATCAGCAGAGTGGCATGAGACCAGACATAGTAGTCCACTCTCAGTCAACCAAGCAGCTGATCATGATCGAGCTCACGGTGCCATATGAGAACAGAATGGAGGCAGCTCAAATCTACAAGACTGAAAAGTATGCTGATCTGGCAAACAGCCTGAGGAGAGAAGGCTATCAGGTCAAAGTCCTCACTGCAGAAATTGGAGCTAGGGGGTTTGTAGGAACGTCTGCATACAGCCTCATGAAACAGCTCTCAGTTGCAGGGAGGGAAAAAACCAGAGCCCTGAAAGCAATGGCAGAAGCAGCAGAGAGGTGTTCAAGCTGGATCTGGTCAAGGAGGACTAAAAGTGAACTTCATAAGGCTTAACTTTCCTACAAATATCAGGTGTCCGAGCTCAGTGGTTAGTGCATGAGTCATTAAGTAGAAAATGAGCATGTCCAGAGGGTCATGGGTTCGAATCCCAGCCATGGCTCCTCCCAAGATGGGAAAAAAGGGACAGCAGAGGGACATCCGGAGTCATGATCCGGGTGTGCCCCCCCCCCCCCCCCCCAGAGTGTCAGGAGATAAGGGCCGAAACACTTGCTTGAAGGGGGCTTCTCTTCTGAGGACTCTCTGCTGCCACGCTCTCCACGAGTTTCTTTCTACACAGAAACTGAATCTTGTTTCTCAGTGAATTTGGCTGCCTTAAGTGTAACGTGATGATCAAAAGCATTTCTTGAGAGTGGCAGCCATTATGGTGATCATTTTGTTCTCTGCAATTGAAAGATATTCAGAGGCATTCTTTGAGCTGTTGGTCACATTCTGTATTTGCATCCAGTTTTTTATTCTGATCAGTTCAGAAGCCTTTTCATCATCTCTCTCATTGGATCCTGGGTCTCTCCTTCAATCCGTCTATATAATGTGAGCGGATGGAAATCCTCTAAATTTCCCGTGCGTTGACACACTTAGTACACCATAGGAAGGTGCATGTAGCGTGGATGGTCCTTGCTATCGCTTTGCGGTGTAAGCGTTATGGAGGAACCGTCCACTTTGTCCGAAGCATCCAATCCGCTCACGCCCTTGTTTAAAATTTTGCTTATGACTCATGTGGTCACGAGACGTGTGGACTAACACGCGTCCTGTGAGTTGGTGATTTTGTCACAGAGACGTTGAGGAGAGAGGACGTTTGGCTCACTGCGTGAAGTGAACGTTCGGCCGTTTGGCATAGGAGACTGGACTGTAAGTAATTGTTTAACTATTAATTGTTGTGTCCTATTATTTTATTTATTTATTTTTGTTGTTGTTGTTGTTGCAAATAATCGTTCAATCCAGAATGACAAACTCCCGACTTTCTGACTCGAGTTGAGTAGACTGATCAGAAGAGCTAGTTTTGTGAACAGACATGCTATGCCGTGCTTATGAATATGGAGACCTGAATTTACGTTAGCGTTGTGTGTCCTACTCAAGCGTGAATTCGAAAATGAATCTCTGTTGTGGATTTACGTTCTAAATCCTTTGGTTGGTGATCGCTTTAATCCTTTGTGTAAGGATGAGAACTTTTAGCGAGATATATTGTTCTTAGATGTTTGCTTGGCTTGTTCCAAAGACCAGATCCAGTATACTGTGTTTCTGTTTTGCTTAATCGCACTATGTTCTCGTCATCCGAAAACATTACATTGTGTTAGTTATATAGTCATAAAGCTTAACTTTCCTACAAATATCAGGTGTCCCAGTGGCTCAGTGCGGGAGTCATTAAGTGGAACGTGGGAGAATGCACTCCAAAGAAGTCTCACTTGGAATGACATTTGGCACATGGCCCTTCTTAGGATCAGCTTCATTCTCAGATCTGCATATGACCTTCTGCCCTTAAATGCAAGCCTGCTGAAGTGGGGGAAAAACAGACGATCCTTTCATGCCCCCTCTGCCATGAAAACCAAACAGTGGAGCATGTCCTTAGCTCATGTAAATCGCCCTGGCTTAAGGAAGGTACACATGGAGGCACAACCAAGTGCTCAAAGAGATTGTACAAGTAACAACACCACAAAAGGGAAAATCAGGACTCCAAAAGCACCCACAACATTCTTCATGGCAGGAGGCAGCGAATTATGGCCAAGAACAACAGTGCCACTCGGAACATGCAGGCAGAGTCTGCTGGACGGGGCAGATAACTGGGAATGCACTGCAGACCTCCCAGAATGGAAGAGTCACCCAGAGATCATCAGCAAGAGTGGCATGAGACCAGACATGGTAGTCCACTCTCAGTCAACCAAGCAGCTGATCATGATCGAGCTCACGGTGCCATATGACAACAGAATGGAGGCAGCTCAAATCTACAAGACTGAAAAGTATGCTGATCTGGCAAACAGCCTGAGGAGAGAAGGCTATCAGGTCAAAGTCCTCACTGCAGAAATTGGAGCTAGGGGGTTTGTAGGAACGTCTGCATACAGCCTCATGAAACAGCTCTCAGTTGCAGGGAGGGAAAAAACCAGAGCCCTGAAAGAAATGGCAGAAGCAGCAGAGAGGTGTTCAAGCTGGATCTGGTCAAGAGGACCAAAAGTGAACTTCAAAAGGCTTAACTTTCTTACAAATATCAGGTGTCCCATTGGCTCAGTGGTTAGTGCGTGAGTCATTAAGTGGAAAATGAGCATGTCCAGAGGGGCATGGGTTCGAATCCCAGCCATGGCTCGTCCCAAGATGGAAAAAAAAAAGGGGGCAGAGGGACATCCGGAGTCATGAACCAGGTGTGGCCCACCCCCCCTAGAGTTTCAGGAGTTAAGGGCTGAAACACTTGCTTGAAGGGGGCTTCTCTTCTGAGGACTCTCTGCCACCACACTCTCCACGAGTTTCTTTCTACTGATGCATGGGTAAACCATTGACTTCTGGGAATAGGCTGGAGGACGTCCGGGAAAGACCGGAGGACACTTAGAAGACCGGAACCAAGGGCTCTATGGGCTGGCTCCCCACTTTGCCTTCAACATGTGGCTACTAAAAAAAGGGAAAGATGCTCCCAGGATTCACTGAAAGGGGGAGAGAATGATGAATCCATCGGTGCTCAACCAATCACGACTGCAAATCGTGTCATTCCAACTTGACGTCACCCGAGCGATGTGTGGTTGGCACCGACGCTGTGAATGTCAGTGCACGCTCTACACGCACAAACCCCAGGCCCCTGCCGTTTAGATCTGGCGTCGCCGACAGGATCGATCGACCTAACCCATGCGGGAACATCTACCACCAGCCATGGCAATGATGACGGGCAGCAGCAAGTACAAACAGCAAAAAAAAATCCAGCCTGGCAAGTCTGTGCTAATATAGCTGTGTGTCTGGTCGCGCCTGGCAAGCTGAGAAATAACGTGCACCAAATGATTCCCTGTGTTGCCCACTTTTCCCCATTCTGCAAAGGACTGGTGTTGTGAATGAAAGCTCTAAATCGGCTGAAGACTAGATGTGTTTCTCTTGCAGCCAATTGCCCAAGGAAATGGTTGTTAAGCACTGTGGCTTTCATTTTCTGCTTGTTGTTATGTGACTAAAATTGTTGGTTTTAGTACTAACCTATACATTTGAGTTCTCTGCCTGTGACTTTTTTTGTGTTTTTGTGCCTTAGTATTATCTTAAGATGTCTGCTGATGAACTTGTCAGATTAAGGGGTGAACTTGAAGCCCTTAAGGCGGAGAGGAACAGGCAAATTGTGATTGTTCGGCAAGAAAGGAGCATCCCTAAATTTAGACAGGATGGGAATCCCCCAGAATTGGAGAAAGCCATTAGGGCGACATGGACTTCCAGACCCGACATGTCGGCGGAAGAAAGGCTGGACCTTGTCTGGTCAAATTTATTGCCATCCATGAGGAATAGGATTTCTTGCTTCTCAACTGAAGGTGCAAAGACAGGAGAGGGATCCTCGAAACATTGCTCACTGAGTTCGGGGATAAGAGATCTCTAAATACGTTGACTTGCGAATTTCACGCAGTGATTCAGCGTCCAGGTGAAGGTGTCAGAGAGTTAAGGGTTTTCCCCTCTTATTTTTGGACTGTGCATGTTGTTGGACATATGGATGTACTGCCCATGACATGCAGTTAAAGGAAATGAGAGGGCAAACACACTGGGACACATGCACACACACACACACACACACACACACACACACACACACGCACACACACACATACGTGCGTGCACAGATACATGCATGTGCACACGTACGCTTATACGTACAATTATAATCATGGCGCCGACAATTTCAGGTGAGTGCCCAAGGTCTGACCAGCGCGCTGGGCTAATGAACAGGTTAGACAGCTGCTACCTCGTGTCCATGTTAGATCCGTTCACCTTGTCTGTTTCTTTACTTCTCCATCAAGTGTAAATCCTGCGCACTGTGGTCTCGTAGCTTAGCAGTTGTCGTACAGCTTTAAATAGATGAGCCTGTAGTGACATCTCCTGGATGAAGTTGAAACTGAAACTTTAATGCATTTGGTTGTTCTTACTGTCTATCTGACACCATCTCTGCTGCCTAGTTCTTGGTCTATAGGCAGGTCAGACAGACACATTCTGGACAACTGTTCCGCTTAGGGATGACTTGGTCATCTAACAGACAATGTATACCAAAAGGATTACTCCCTGGAACACATTGTACAGCCGTCGGCCCGTAGTCAAAGGCGCCTGTCCTGATCCTACGAGTCCCCCCCCCCCCCCCCCCCCTCCTCCTCCCCTCAGGGTCCTGACATGCCTGTGAAGCCCTCAACTGGCTGGCTCGGATTCAGGCTGCCTTGCGTATCCCCAGAACACGCAAGATGGCTGGCAGCCATACTTCTTGTCTGAACCAAGGAACAATCGGGCACATTCTCTGAATGTGGCATAGAACTGTCAGAGACGAGCTCAGGTTGTACCAGCGAAACATCAGACGCACGCGCTTTAAATACGCCTTTGGGCTGTCAGGTTCATTTCCCAACCTCTTTGGCATCTTCACGTCATGCTTTTGAACTTTGCTCCCCCCAACGTTGCTACCTTGGTTCCATCAAGCTGGAACACCCCCCCCCCCTCCCCCTCTGTTCCTGAGAGTCTATTGCCTTGGGGCTCCTGTCCGCCAGGGTCGCAGCTTCGTGCACAACCCAGGTGAACTCGCTCCACTGTTCATCTACTCTGTTGCAGTACCGGCATTCCCCACAAGGCAACCTTTCTGGCTGGACGATCACAACCTGCAATGGACAAGGAGTCAGAGCATCATGAAGAGCCATGTGAGAACTGAGTGGTCTGTCCTGACGGTAAACGCTCTTCCCAGAAGCTGGCACTTGGACTATCTTGTGAATTTCACACTACTCAACAGTTCTTTGCGGGTCGTGCAATCTCTTCTGCTCTGAAGTAGTTGCACAGCTCTCGTACGAGGTCACTCGTTCCAGTTTGTCTTGCACTTCACTTAGAACCACCCAAGTAAATGTGACTGGCTTTGACGTCCAGGATGAATGGGTCTGTGAAACTTGGAAGGGCTAACACAGAGAGTTTTGCTGATGCTTTCGTAGCTGTGTGGAAGAGACTTGCCACTCGCTTCCCCAATATAACATTTTTTCATCACGAGACCATATGAAGGCTATGCCAATTTGCATAATTTACGATAAATGGTCGACGATATTAACTGAAGAAGAAGTAGGGTAACTCTTCCTCCTTTGGTGAAATAACTAGGCGCTCATAACTCAAAACCAGTGCTGCTTACGACAACCAATCGTTTGGCAGAAAAGACCAGGGAGGGCACACAGAACAAACAGGGAAACATCCCCATCAATGTTCAATGACAGTTTTTGAAGCTCAGGATACTTTCATCATCTTTTGAGGATGTCAAAACCAGACAGTTCTTCCCTATCTGGATGTCCCGGTCAGACATGTTTATCTGCACTTGTTAACAATGCTTCCCAGAAACTCCACTTTCTGTTGAAAGAACACGTTTTTTTGGGCTTTAGCTTCATACATGATGACAAAAGCTTTTCAGCGCTTCCCTCAGTTTGGTTCAAATGATCTTGAAAACGGTTTCCAATACCAGTATGTCATCCAGAAAGGCAAGTATGTCTGGCTGCCATGTCTCAGGATGAGGTTCGCCACTCGCCAGAATATCGCTTGCGCGTTGGTAAGCCTCAAACCCATTCTGACTTGTTGAAACGAACCTTTGTTGTTCAGCAATATTGTTTTCTGTTTGTCCGACTGTTTGACTGTCACTGGCCAGTACACATCTTGCTTCTCCCATTCACCACACATACGTAGAACTCATAGCGCGCAGTTAAGTCACACGTTTGTTTGTCCAACTCTTGGTCAGCAGGTGGCACAGTGCAAGAGGTATGGCGGGTGTAAGGTAAAGTGAATTCCTCCTGCAGAGGAGAAAAGGACCAGGGCGCCACACCCGGTGCTGACGTCGACTGCCAGGGGCAGGTCAAGAACGCGAAAGTGAAAATGTATCTTTCCATAATAGTGAAATTATAGAAGGTACCACTGTGGGTGTAAGTACTGACCAGGCTAACAGGCTGGAATCAAGGTTTCTCTCTCTCCTGGATGGGCTGCTGACCAAGGCTAACGACCCCTATCTACCTGAGACTCTTGACAGCAGCAACATCCAGTTACCAACCAAGTCAGATGAATTGCCACCAACCTACTTTAACTGTTTAGTTACTTGTTTCCTTGATGGTTTTGCTTGTTTGCCTGATTACTTGGCTGAAAGCTGAGTTGCCATGAGTATTGAATTCTCAAAAAAGAGTGTATTCACATTTAGTATGGTGTAAATCATATATTGTATGTTTGTAAACTAACACGTCTTACAGAGTCAGAGTTTCTAAATCTGGTTATGACGTCCCCAGTCTCTGGATACTTGAGAGCAATTTCTGCTTGTTTTGGTCATTATTTTATAGAAAAGAATGTGTCTGTTCCAACCAGAGCAATCATACTGGTCAGTTTCAAAGACCTGGCAACGACGAATTCGAATATTCGACTTTTTTACCATTCAGTGCAATATGAACATACTACTGGAAGTACAAGGAATCAAAAGTTTATATGAGATTACCAAGAAGCCGACTAAACCATGTTGTTATCTTCAATACGACAAAAATCAGCGTGGAGGTAACATGTTTCGGCACGCTCAGAGACAAACCAACATCATTTTATTTGTCGTTTTTCCTTTTTGGCGGAGAACAAAGCTCCTGTGAAGCTACCCAGTGGTTTGTGGAACTGTTCTGTGCATTATTATCCAGCTTTCCATCAGCACGTGGCGTGCAATTTGCAGACAGAGTGTGAAGATGGAAGAGATGAAACAGAACACTGCCCCTTCAGCAGTCCTGAGTGTCAGGGCTGGGTGGCTTTATGTAACAGATGTTATAAATTTGGTAAGGTGCAAGGCGTAAGTTACAAACATCCTGACTCCATAGAACTACTCAGTCAGTATTGTACATCTCTGGGAGGTAGGCTAAGCTTCCCCATGTGTGTGGGAGACTGGTCCAGTGCACTGAAAAACTTAACAAAGTCATACTGGGAAAAATATATGGCCCGCCTTTACTGGGTATCACTCTAATGATAGGTCAGTGCCTACCATGTACAGACACGAGATATTGAGAGAATGTTCAGTTCTTCATCATTATTTTGATTCTGACTGCATTCGATACTCTACTCTCAAAAAAAAAATGTTACCGCTTTCGTCGAGATACAAAAATAGAAATATATCCTTGCTTTAACACGAATCTTCGGTATTTAAAACCAGTTTGTGAATTCAGACCAAACAAGTCTGACGTGTACACTAGTTATTCACAGTCCATTTCCTTGACCAGCACATACAGTTGGTCTGAAGGAAGCCATTTTGTGACACAGTGCCTTGATGGTCATGTGACCCACACATTTCTGCTGTGTGGGTCAAACACACAGACGGTGTGTAAAGGCAAACGCACGTCATGCAGCTTTCAACATCAAATGCCAAATGCAAATAAAACTAGATCAGAAAATGGCACCATGATTTTTCCAACATTTACATGTCGAGATCAATTCACCACGCTGTCACACACCCTACTATGTGACTTCACAACTGATTGTCAGGACCGAAGTGACGAATCCATGTGTAAGTATCCGTTTTGTGTCAACCAATTTACGTGCAAGAATGGACAATGCCTGCCCTATGACGATGTGTGTGATCAAATGATGCATTGTCAGGACAAATCAGATGAGGACTGTGCATATTTTAGGGGGCTAAGCTTTGAACACACGTATTTACCATTCCCTACTACAATTAATTTTAATGGAGTCAATAAGTTCACAGCAGTGGCCATGAATTCCAGCGATCCCTGTCCTGACAGCCACTATCGTTGTCCAGGCGAGTTCAATGACTGCCTGCCTGTCTACACACGATGCAATGGGATGAACGACTGCATTGAGCACCAGGACGAAGAGGGGTGTGAGGGTCTGATCTGTGCAGGATTTTTCAAATGCAGAGCTCCTCCATCTGCGTGCACAGTGACCACCTGTGTGATGGCTGGCCCCACTGCCCGTTACGTGATGATGAACTGGTGTGTGACATGTGTCCTGTGGACTGTGTGTGTCAAGGTCACGTGTTTCTCTGTTTTCAGCCTTTCCCCAGCACACTCTTCCCTCAGCTCCGCTACTGGATGCCACAGGGTCTGGCATGACACTGGCTGATGTCAATGATCATTCACGCCTTTTTCATTTGATCCTTGCTAAATGTTCCTTAACTGTTTTGATTAAGCTGAACATGTCGAATCTGAGAATTCTGGACCTCAGTGGCAACAAATTTCAGCACATGAATTTCACATCTTTCCTTGGTTTAGAAAATCTTTATGACTTGTCTTTGTCCAACAACCCTCTCACATTACTGCATACTGATCATGCCTCTACTATTCGTCAACGCACACTGGTAGTTATGGATTTGTCACATACATCACTGACCGTGCTCGAAACAAAAGCCTTGTCTGCATTTTCTAAATTACAAATTCTAAATTTAACATCCACACTCATCCATACTATAAGCCTCAGTGGCTTTCAGCTCGCACAGACTCTGACTGATTTGTACATGGACGGAAGTCCTGTGAAAACATTTCCACCAGATATTTTCAAAGATCTCTCTCACCTTAAAATTGTTGTAACACTAAATTATAGGCTCTGCTGCAGTGAGATACTCCCTTATGACTTTGATGCATCCTCCTGCCATGCCCCAAGGGATGAAATTTCATCCTGTGAGGATTTATTGCATTCCTGGTCTTACCGTGCATTCCTGTGGATGGTCGCCTGTCTGTCTGTGACTGGTAATGCCTTCTGTTGCTGTGCACGTCTGTTTGCGAGGAGCATGTCCTCTTCAGAAGCTTCAGTGTCTTTGTTATGAACCTTAAACGCCGCTGACTTTCTGATGGGTGTGTATATATGTTATCATCGGAGTGGCTGATGAGCAGTTCCGTGGCAGATATCTTCACAATGACGACACCTGGAAGAGCAGTGCGATCTGTAAGATGGCCGGTTTTCTGTCTTTGGTGTCCAGTGAAGTGTCGGCGCTGATCATCTGGTTAATTACCTTTGATCGTTTCTTGGTTCTTCAGTTTCCATTCAGCACGGTACGATTTGACAGAAAGTCATCAACATTGGCCTGCCTAATGACTTGGTTAGCTGGTTGCCTTCTAGGCTTAATACCATTACTGCCAGTGACGTCAAACTGGAACTTTTACAGCCAGACGGGCATTTGCATACCCTTGCCAGTCACGAGAAAAGAGTTTGAAGGTAAACTGTATTCTTTCAGCATTTTCGTCATTCTAAATTTTGGCCTCTTCTTATTCATATCCATGGGTCAAGCTCTCATCTATTGGTCTATACGAAATAATACATTAAAAATCAATACAACAAAACAGTCAGGTGACATGACCATAGCTCGCAGGTTGATCACTGTCGCTGTCACAGATTTCCTGTGCTGGTTTCCAGTTGGAACTTGTGGACTGTTGGCAATGGCTGGTATTCCTATTCCTGGGGAAACAAATGTAGCAATGGCTATTTTCATGCTACCTTTGAATTCTGCTGTTAACCCTTTCATGTATACGTTCAACATACTTACAGAAAAGCGGGCAAAGGCAATAAAGCAAAACTTCTGAACTGGTTGGAATCCCATTCTGATGTGAGTTTTACACTGTGAACTGACATACTGAGAATTCCGGTTGACGTCAAGGAGTATGTGATCTGCTCAGCACGACTTGGCAGCCATTTTTTTCAGTTAAGAGACCAATGAATGTGATCATCAGAAACTGCACCAAGAATTCATTATTTAACTACAGCACGCACACGCACACGCACACGCACGCACGCACGCACGCACGCACACACACACACTGACTGACTGAAACCAATTTATTGTCAGATTAACTCAAAGTTGTACTGACAAACACACACACACACACACACACACACACACACACACACACACACACACGCACACACTCACCTACGTACGCACGCACGCATGTTCGTACGCACACACGCACGCGTTCGTGCGTGTGTGTGAAGGTATGTTTGTGTGTGACCATGTGTATGTTCTTGTGTGTGTGATGGCATGAATGCATGTTTACTTGAGTGTAAATGTGCACAGAGGGAGGAAAGTGGAGAAGGCTGGAGTATTTGTGGTGAGGTGAGAAAGAGCATGTAAGACTAGATTTACGTCTCTGTGTGTGTGTGTGTGTGTGTGTGTGTGTGTGCGTGTGTGTGTGTGCGTGTGTGTGTGTGTGTGTGTGTGTGTGTGTGTGTGTGTGTGTGTGTGTGTGTGTGTGTGTGTGTGTGTGTGTGTGTGTGTGTGTGCGTGCGTGTGTGTGTGTGTGTGTGTGTGTGTGTGTGTGTGTGTGTGTGTGTGCGTGCGTGTGTGTGTGTGTGTGTGTGTGTGTGGGGGGGGGGGGGAGGAAAGGACAGGGGAATGATGAAGGTGGGAAAGAGTGGAGAATGTTGGAAGGAAGTGAGGGGGTTGAGAGGAGCACTTGGAATGTTTGACACCATGCTGATAAAGAAAGGGAAGATAAACAATACTGCAGAAGGAGGTGTGTCACTTGGAATGTTTTACAACAAGCTGATAAAGAAAGGGAAGGAAGATAAACAATACTACAGAGGGCAAATCTTTGGTGTATATATTGATGGCTGGGGAAAAAACGGTCGAAAGTACAGAACAACGCACAAATTTTGACTGTTTTAAAAACACTACACACCACTCTTAAACCCACACAAACCTGACCTCCATGTGCCTGACTACAAACCATTCCCCACACACCCAAACCTCACCTCCATGTGCCTGACTACAGACCATTCCCCACACACCCAAACCTCACCTCCATGTGCCTGACTACAGACCATTCCCCACACACCCAGACCCTCACATCCACGTGCCTGACTACAAACCATTCCCCACACACCCAAACCTCACCTCCATGTGCCTGACTACAGACCATTCCCCACACACCCAAACCTCACATCCATGTGCCTGACTACAGACCATTTTCCACACATCCAAACCTCACCTCCATGTGCCTGACTACAGACCATTCCCCACACACCCAAACCTCACCTCCATGTGCCTGACTACAGACCATTCCCCACACACCCAAACCTCACCTCCATGTGCCTGACTACAAACCATTCCCCACACACCCAAACCTCACCTCCATGTGCCTGACTACAGTCCATTCCCCACACACCCAAACCTCACCTCCATCTGCCTGACTACAAACCATTCCCCACACACCCAAACCTCACCTCCATGTGCCTGACTACAGACCATTCCCCACACACAAAGACCTCACCTCCATCTACCTGACAGGTGGTTGACAGCAGGGGAGAAGGGGTACCAGACCTCCAGCAGCTCTCACACAAATGGACAGACTTGAGAGTCGTTAACGGAGGTGTGTGTCCCTGTGAACCTTTCCCATCGGTCAAACTGGGTCACAGCCTGGTTGGTATGACTTAAAATGACAAACTTAATTAACAGAATAGCACAACCGTCTGGCCCAGATGAAAATCAGATGGTTTAGTTTCTGGCTTACATCAACTGCCGTCGACCTCAGGCTGTGACCTTCACCCCTGTGGAATGAAATGCAGAGCGTGGGAACAGCGCTGTCGCCTACTACAGACAAGGAGTACTGCGTGATTCTTTTTCTTGCTGTTTTGTCTTGTGTTTAATACTTTATTACGCTGAAACAGCCTATAACTGGATAGAATTTACTCTGTGTGTGATTTTTGTGTTGTGCTTCTGTTTTGTGCCCTTTGATATAACTTATGGACTTTGCGCGTTTGTGTGCATCATTCAGTTTTTTATTTTTCGTGGGACTCGTGCCTTCTCATGAGTTGGCCAGGCAGTGCGGTGTCAGGGAAGTGTTTGTGATCTGTATAGCCTAGTGCGTGATCCATCGCAGCAGCGAGGGAGCTGTGGTTTTAAGACATCACACATCCACGACCCACTAATTCTCTCTCTCTCTCTCTCTCTCTCTCTCTCTCTCTCTCTCTCTCTCTCTCCTCTCTCTCTCTCTGTCTGTGTGCATACATGAGAGTAAGAGTGTGCATGTGAGTACCCAAGCGTGCTTTCATGGTAGAGTAAGCGGTAATACCTGGTGATTTCTCTATCTGTGTCGCTGTGTGTGTGTGTGTGTGTGTGTGTGTGTGTGTGTGTGTGTGTGTGTGTGTGTGTGTGTGTGTGTGTGTATGCGTGCGTGCGCACGCGCACATACGTGCGTGTGTGTGTGTGTGTATGCAGGAATGGGACACTCATTGAAAAGACAGCAATAGATTTACCATGTATCGGATATTTTGCACGGCACACGATATTAAACTTTATCTTTCAATGGATTTAGGCAAACACTTGAAATTTACTATGACAAAATTTAGACTAGGAATTTCAGACACTGCACAACACCCGTATCGTTATAGTAAATATATTGGAATGGACTTTACTTGTTCACTTTCAGTTTCAGTTTCATCAAGGAGGCGGACTTGTCCATGATGATATTATATGCTACACCACATCCGCTAGGTTTGTGACCACATTATACATGATTTTTAGCTGATGGATAAATGAAATAACAACTAAGATGAGAGAATTGAAGAAGAGGATCTCAGGCTACGACTCAGCGGATGTCTGACCTATGCAGTAGCCCAATGCGATGGTCATACCTTGAATGCCTACCTACCACATTTTTTAATATGTGTGTAGTGAATGTACACATGTGTGTGTGTATGGATGTGTGGGCACGGGCCCATGTGTGTGCTTGGGTGCGTGTGTGTGTGTGTGCATGTGTGTGCGCAGGCGTGTGTACGCGTTTGTGTGTGTATGTGTGCACGCATGTGTGTGCGTGTGTGTGTGTGTGTGTGTGTGTGTGTGTGTGTGTGTGTGTGTGTGTGTGTTGTGTCTGTGTGTCTGTGTGTCTGTGTGTGTGTGTGAGTGAGTGCGTGCGTGTGTGTTTGTGTGCACGTGTGTGTGTGTGTGTGTGTGTGTGTGTGTGTGTGTGTGTGTGTGTGTGTGTGTGTCTGTGCCTTCATGTGTGTGCTCGTGCGTGTGCATGTGCAGAAGTGCGTGTGTGTGTGTGTGTGTGTGTGTGTGTGTGTGTGTGTGTGTAAGTGTGAAATCTCTGGCTTTGTGTGAGCACACACGTATCTGCATATATATATATATATATATATATATATATATATATATATATATATAAAGTCAAGTATATATATATATAATAAACAATAATTTTGTCACAGTACTCATGTTCTTACATATGACATACATTCATATACAAGAATTGGATTTCAAGGTGACTGTATATATATAAAAATAATACTATATAGAATTACATTCCTACAACGCATTTGACAGTAAATTCTAAGATGAGATTTTAAACTAAAATAACACAACTACAACTATTCGTTATCTAAATGCAACTGTATGCTCGCTCTGAGTTTAAATTAGATGTATCTATATAAACAAAATGTAACAATAATCCATAGTAAAAAAGCAATTAAACATCACCTCGGATCATAAAATCAATGGACAGGGGAATAAAACTTTGTTTAAATCTGACACTTCTGCATTTAACCGATCGATATCTTCATCCTAACTGAAGAAGGTCATATTGATTTGCAAGAACGTGGGTCTGTCTTCGCTTTACAAACAACACGGCACCTGTGTACAGCTCACTCAGAGACTTTTTTTGTGTCTCTC
>JADBJO010021353.1:25000-29687 GCA_016801955.1 Conus betulinus
TGTACCAGCTTTTGTTCTGTCTGGGCAAGTCTCAATCTAAAGACTTCCAACAGTGTCTGTTCCCTTGCCAGTCGTTGTCGGTGTGTGGCCAATGTCCACATGTGCAGAAGTGGGCTGATAGCAGACTTTAGAGGCAGCATGAACACAACCAGTCCACCATAGATTCTCTGGGAAACAGTAGTAACATCGTGTGAAGCCATCATAGTGACCAGTCCCAATGGGAGCCAGCAAACCGCATCTGTGAACACCAGCTTCCCCATCAAGTGGACTGAAGTATGATAGGATCTTTTTTGAGGGCTCAAGTGCTATTCTGTATGTTGGTGTTCGAACTCAGATGATAACTTGGCCAGTCACAGTCATTAAACACAGCATGAAATTGATCACCACAGTCACCGTGAACCATCTGAACTCTTGGTCAGGGCCACGGTGATCATATAAAGCCAGACGACACAGACCAGACTGACCAGACACTCCCCAGTGCGACAGTCCGGGAAGGAACGGTATGACAGACAGCACAATTCCCAACAGACCATGTCAATGTGCAAGCTCCAGATGTCAAACATTCAGTGATATTCCATGATGGTTTCTGAGAGACAAAGAGTGATGAAGTGATCCACAATGATGAACCAGATAATCATCACTGATACCTCACTGGACAGAATGGAGAGAAAGCCAGACACCTTGCAAGCCACACTGTTGGTCCACGCCTGTTCTGTTTGGATGTATTCATCATGGAACAGGTTGTCTGCCACCAGGAGGATACCCAGATGGCATCCCATACAAACATGGACAAAGTGTAGATGGGCAATGGTCGTCATGAAATTCTTTCCAAATATGTTTTTTTTTCCTGCTGAAGAAATCACGAAGCAAAGCAAATTTCCTGACATGCTGCACGTGCCAAACAACCCAAATAAAACTCTGTACAGTTCCGTTGGTATCAATGTTGTACATGAAGGAAATGCAGTATATGGTGCTGAACATTTTGTCTGCCAGGAATTTTTAGGAAGTACATTGCGACAGCATAATCTGTAGTTCAATGACGAGATATAATCCAAACCATCAACCTTGAAAATAATCAACAGGAAAGTTGATGATTCGATTCCCCTGTATATCCAGTTTAGCTAGTCGCCTGACATTTTTAAAGCCTAAAACCCCAATGGTTTCAACAGCAGAAAAAGATAAGTTTATGAACTCCACGTAAGGTAAACCTACAGATAAGATACTGTTCAGTGTTTCAATGTGGGTACAAGACACGTCCATTGTTGTCAGGGCATAATGCACCAGCTTTTCCATTCTATTTACAATGTGAACGAGAGGGTTGTTCCTTACACCAAAGAAAAATAAGTTATGCAACTGCATTACATCAGACACATCAATATATTCAATATGATTACTGGCTAGGTCTATATACTGCAAGTTGCTGAGCTTTGTATGTGACAAATTAACTATGGAGCAAAAAGACAAACTCAAATGAATAAGATATGAGTTTTTTGTAAAATCCGTCATTGACAGTCTTGAACCTGTGGCATCAAGGTATCGAAGATGAGGAAAACCTTCAGTAGGAAAGGGACTTCTGCAAAGGAAGGTATGACCATGACATAGGCAAACTAGAGGACACATCAGGTCACACATCAGTTCATCATCTCTATGTGGACACTGACCCCAGCCATCACACAGATGATCTCCATGCACACATATCTTTGAAGATCGACACTGGTAGAATCCATCACATGTCAGTTTCTCACAATTCTGTTCGTCTTCCCCATAAATACAGTCAGATAATTCGTTGCATCGAGTGTAGATAGGAAGACAGTTCAACGACTCAGCTGTGCACTGATAATGACCTTCTGGACAGGGGTCACTGGTTTTCATTATCTGAGAGGTGAAATACCCAGTGCCATCCAGAATGATGTAAAATCGTTGGTTTACATGTTCACTTCTGACCTGAAAGCAATACGGACATCGATCCGAAACCCTTTCAGGACAATGTTTGCCATTGATCTTCTCATCTGATCTGAGTCGTCAGTACAATCTGAAAACTGGTTGCAGTGTTGGCTGTGTAATGCATACTGACCATTGGAGCATAGAAATCCAGGTCTTGGAGGGTGTTCACAAAACGCCTCATCACTGTCATCTGAACAGTCCTGATGAAAATTACACACCAGTGTGTACTGCAGTGTGATATCATCGTCACACCTGAACATGGAATACTTAGCGATTGTTGATGTCTCAGGACTAACCTTGGTGGAGGTCTCTTGCCCTGTATTATTGAAGAAAGAGCAAAACTGAAATTTTCTGGATTCCAACAATACGTTTTGGAGTCGCATAACAAAAACAGGTGCACACTGTGTGATTATTTGAGCATAGGAAGAGAATTTGTAATGTACGTGTGGCAACAGGTTGGAGGGAATGAAGAGGAGTCAGTACAGTCTGTAAAAGAAACGAACCGTGCGTGCAGTCGTAATTTCACACTGTGCGCTGTCTCTCACTGCTGCTGCGCTACAAAGCCACAGACATTGAACAGAGGAAAAGAGTCCTGCGCTTCTGACTCCCCTACCCAGATGACCCTTAAGTTAGAAAAGCACATGAAGTACATCAAAGTGTTGTCAGACCATTTACCAAACATGCTGTATATAAATGGCACTTTGTCCTATCCCAAGGTAAAACCCAAAGCCACATTAAAAGATATATACCTTTTTAAAATGACAAGAGCATCTTGTTGTTCCTGTTGTTTTTAACGAAGCCAGTGTTCCCCCAATCTCCTGACATTTGAAATTTTGGAACATAGAAGACATCTTTGCCTTCCATACGACCAGTCTGAAACATTTGTTGCGTGATGCCACCAAGCCCTGGCACCCCTGACTGCTGAAAGGACAGTGTTCTGTCTCATCACGTCCATCCTCACACTCCTGTTTTGATTGCAATGCAAGTGGCTCTGAAATTTGGAATAATGTTGTGCTGAACAGTTAAACAAACCGTTGGACAGCATTGAAGGCTGATCATTCACCGACAAAATTCCAAATACATTTTGAGGTGGGCATGAATGTCCCATTTGAAATGAAATAGTATTTGAAGTTGCGAGGTTACCAAGACGAGAGCGGGAGAATACCAGTCAACACACACACGTGAAACACGTGGATGAGATGAGTTTGATGGTTTGTACAACAGTTTTATTTTCCTGTCCTCAGAACAGGGGTGAAGCTGGTATGTCTGATGAATACTAATCATGATGACACTTCTGGAGGGAAAGGTTAACACTTCACTGATGGACATCTCAGGTAGACTGGGTACTATGATATAGCCTCTCTCTTCAGAAACGTATTGTATGATTAACTTATTGCTCTTTATTGCTGTAATATCAATTTGTACGTTAGGCTTGTTTGCGTTTCTTATTTCAACATAATTTGATGCAGAATGATAGAAAATGTTTTCAAGAGAATGACGATCGCAACTTATACATGTCCCTCCTGTCACTGGACGCACACATGTGAACCACGTTCCGTTAGTGCAGAAGTATGAAAGTCGTTGTAACTGAACGCGCAGAATCAGTCCTGAAGGTGCCTGTATCCGTAGTTTACAAAGCATTTTGTCACGACATATTCCAAGGAACGCAAAGGATTCAGTAAGTTTTGTGTTCCTGTAAGGGTTACATGAAGATTCATTAACGTGCAGGATTGTTACATTTTTGTTGTTTTGGCTTAGGAGGTAATCTACGCCTGGGCAGACATCAGTGACATTCAAAGAGGTAGGAACATTGTTCATGTAGATGTAGTTCTCCCTCCAACGATCTTGGATCTCTTCAGACATGACCAAATCTCTCTCTCTCTCTCTCTCTCTCTCTCTCTCTCTCTCTCTCTCTCTCTCTCTCTCTCTCTCTCTCTCTCTCTCTCTTTCCGCGCGCGCGCGCGCGCGCACCGTATGTGTGTGTATGAGTGAATGTGTGTGTGTGTGCTGTGTGTGCGTGCGTGCGTGCGTACGTGCGTGTGTATGTGTGTGTGTGTGTGTGTGTGTGTGTGTGTGTGTGTGTGTGTGTACTGGCCTTACAGTTCTATGGCTACACATTTGACGTTATTTCAAAATACTTACTTTTTATAGATCGAAATTATGTACCTATGTCTTTACAACAGTGTTTTTTTATCACATCTGTTTGACAATGTAATGAAACGTGTCATTTAATTTGAGTTGCCTCTTAAAAAAGCAATGTTGTGATATAACGTCGTTGTGAGTTCTGGATTTTTGTACCTTGCTAGCACCTGTGTCCCAGAGGCTGCACAAAGCGACCATTGCCTTATGTCGTTGATGTTCCTATCTGTGTGTCTGTAACATACAATATTATCTCAAAGTCATTTTGGAAAGAATGTCTGACTATGCACTTAGAAGTCGCAGTTGTGTACTGGGAAAATGGGAAAATGAATTAAGAAAATATGAAAACTCTTCACTGGCTGCATAAGGGAACCATCGCAATCCCTTTTAAAGGCAGATATATTGTATATGCCTGCTCCGAGGCCTTTCGTCCGCTGGGTCGGAAACTCATCAGGGAGACACGGCTGGCTGTATCTGCGCTCCTGGCGTCAAATAGAGACACACCACAGTCCACAATACTGTGGTGTTCTCCCACCAAGGGTGCAAAAAAGAAATCCAAGCAGCACCCCCAAAGCAGCCAGCGAAGAGTAGTAAAGGAAACCAA
>JADBJO010021354.1:0-2500 GCA_016801955.1 Conus betulinus
CTTGTCCATGTGTCCGTCTCACGTCCCTTTCTTTTTCCCGCCCCAAGCCCAATGATACAGTCGTAATATGTACATAACCGGAGGTGGGGCCCGTTAACTGATTTGGGGCATGGTAAAATCGTCCCCGATTTGGTTTTTGTCCCGCTGCCAACTCTACAACCCGTTCCACCATCCTGCCTGATAGAACAATCTTCGAAAATATGAAACAATGAAAAAGGACCCAATCGTATATCAGACAAAGTTCACAGTCCACGTCGACAGTTTCACAATCATATTTGGGTTTTCAACACATGCAATTGTTTTATTTGATACGAGTCCAAAATAAAGTATAAAACATACAGGAGTTCCCCCCAACTGACCATGAGATTTTTTTTGATCTATCAAAACTTGGCCCCTTCCGTGCTCAAGGTCTTAAGTAAACGTAAGACAAATAACATACAGAAGTTCCTCTGACAACGAGGACGGCTTGATCCTACCAAAACTTGCTTCGTGGTTTCAAGCTTTTATCCTGTGACAGTCAATTGCTTATCTAGTAAATCTCTCTTTTCTAAATGCTTGCAAGTGGTGGTGGTAAAGGGGGGGGGGGGGGGGGGGGGCGTGGGAAGGGTTGGTAGTGGAGGTACGAAATGCGGAAGACTTCCGACTGCATTAATGACGATCCCTGAAACTGTTTGTTATCAAAGAATGGCGATACTGACAGGACTCATTTTCTTCAAAGCAAGCACCCGTCGTGGGAAGGACACGCAGCTTAGAGAGGATCGGTAGGATTTGGCCATAGCATGAATTGTCAGGTGAGGAAAAAAGTTTCAATTTTATTAGGCTAGGTCTGAAGGATCATCAGAAAGGTTCAACAGAACTGGGACATGGCCCGAAGTTTAAGAGAGAGTGGGGTCAAAGAGACACGACCCATGATCTAACGGGTCAGGGTGGGTCCTTAGGTCTGGGCCAGGATCTCCACCAGCCAGTGGGTGGAAGGCGGCCACACTGCTGTACACCCCTGGGAAGCCTCGGACGGCGCAGCTGATGCCGTAGGACACCACGCCCGCCTGTACGAACTGCCCCGTCTCCGGGTGAAGACACACTAAGGGACCCCCAGAGTCCCCCTGTCAGAGAGACAGATCGATCATTCAGCGCGTCAGTCCATTGACGATGGAGTCAGGCAGTCAGTCATCCAGTCTGCCTGTCCGTTTGTCTGTTTGTCTGTTGAATTATTTGTAATTGAATCAACTAAACAAAACAATTCGGCAGGAATGCGAGATTGCCCTCATCTGTTCATCTTAAGATAATGTATGCTTACGTGCACGCTCTCTCTCTCTCTCTCTCTCCTCTCCTCTCTCTCTCTCTCCTCGTCTCTCCCTCTCTCTCTCTTCTCTCTCTCCTCTCTCTCACCACACACACAACACACACACCACACACACACACACACACACACACACACCACACACACACACGCACGCACATACACACACGCACGCACGCACACACACACACACACACACCACACACACACACACACCACACACACACCACACACACACACGCACACACGTCCGCCCATAGCCTACCTGACAGGAATCCGTGCCACCGGACAGTTTTCCGGCGCAGATCTGCTTGTGCGCGCTGGAGAGATAACTGGACAGGAAGGGGGGAATGTCGAATACCGTCTGGCACCTGTCCTCCAGTGTAGGCCAGCACCTGCGCCATCTGGAGCTTGTCCGACACCCTGCCCTGGGCTGACCACGACACGCACGCCGCAGTGCCGAACGTGAGAAACAAAGCCCCTCTTCCCCCCACCTCCCCCCCCACCCCCCACCCCACACCACCACCCTGCTCCGCGACCTCCAACCCCACTCATCTTTCCGCCTGCCTCCCCCTTTCCCCCACCCCACCGCCCCTCAGCGTCCCATTCTTTATCCAACTCTGGCATGTCTGTCTGTCTGTCTGTCTGTCTGTCTGTCTGTCTGTCTCTGCCTCTCTCTCTCTCTCTCTCTCTCTCTCTCTCTCACACACACACACACACACACACACACACACACACACACACACACACACGTCAGTGACTCTTCGCATGCATTCTGGTAATTTCTATGACACGTGTAAAACTGTTCTTGTAGGTTTCCGTAGAGATTTTGCTTTCATTGAGGGCCAGATGCAAAGAAACTCTGTGTGTTTTCTCTCTCTCTCTCTCTCTCCTCTCTCTCTCTCTCTCCTCTCTCTCTCTCTCCTCTCTCTCTCTCTCTTCTCTCCCCTCTCTCTCTCTCTCTCTCTCTCTCTCTCCTCTCTCTCTCTCTCCGCTCTCTCTCTCTCTCTCCTCGTGCCCGGCCGCACAGTCGCCAAAAAGCACGCTCACTCACTGACTAAATAAAACAGATTAACTTTTGGTTGTATTAACTACACAATTACGCGCGAGTGTATGCTATAAACTCTCACATACAGTAACAACCAGTCACATCAGAAGAATAAAGAGACTGCTACACTCACAGCAGAATAACCAGCAGAA
>JADBJO010021354.1:12500-29686 GCA_016801955.1 Conus betulinus
TCACATCTCTCCAAGAAGAGGTGAGCGGCCGCTGCCTTGCGTTTAACGGATACTTCCTCCCCCTGCAGGTACCGTGGTAAGATCTCTCCACAGACCTCTCCTTGCTTTGCTCTCCTCATTTCTAGGAGGAAGAAGACAGACTGCCTTTCTGAACTAACGAGGGGGAGACGAGAAACGGGACGGACTGACCACAGGGTGATCCAGCCCAGTGTACACTCAGTTTCTGTGATACACAGTCAGTGAACTAAGCGTTAACATTTTATTTTACAAAATCAGACATCCTTCAGTTCTGAGTTAGAATCCTATGACCCCCCACCCCACCTCACCCTACCCTTCCCTCACGATGGCATGGCTGTATTAGCCTAGAAGAGACGCAGAAAGGTTAAAATTAAAAAAAAAAAAAAAATAGAAAGAGAAGGGTTAGTTACCGCCAAGGACTTCGACAAACAAAGCACAGAACAAGATACGATGCATTTCGACCTCTTGGGTCTTCTTCAGGAAAAAAAAAAAAAAACAAAAAAGCAGATCACATTTAACATTTTTTTTTTGCCTGAAGAAGACCCAAGAGGTCGAAATGCATCGTGTCTTGTCCTGTGCTTTGTTTGTCAATGTTCTTGGCGGTAACTGACCCCCTCTCTTTCTAAATTTTGCTTCGTTCTCTGCCATCAGTCACTCCATTTTGAAAAGAACACACACACACACACACACACACACACACACACACACACACACACACACACACACACACACACACACACACATAAAAAACGAAAGTATGCGCAAGCTTGCCAGATGTGATTCCTCGGGCTAGCTGCAGGAAAATGGACAGCAAGGCGAGTGCCATCTCATCTGAAAACCTCACGTAGAGAAACAATTGAAACGAAGATTGTATTCCTTTTATTTTCAGTCTGATTTTTTTCCAGTTATTCTTGAATCATAAACGCTTTAGGCGCTTGTTCAGACATCCCTTTTCATCTTTTTTGTTATGTCTTTAGTGCTATAAGTGTAAACATTCGTACGTTTGTGAATATCTTTTTGTTTTCAGCAGTGGTAAAGAAAAGAAGATGACTCATCGCGTTGATAAGCTATTCATTTACTGCATCTAGAGTTCAAAGTCGCTTCGCCTGATGAGATCTTTAGGGTTACCTCCCTTCTGCATATCGTTCGGGGACAACCACTTCACACACTTTAAAAGCCCATGTCACATTAGCCGATTTACTCGCTGGAGTGCACAATACACAAAACTTTATTCTTGCGCTCGTTCTTTCGCTCGTCTCGCCACTATGTGACCACACCAGCGGCGAGTTTGCAGAAAAGTAGATTCCTGCAATCAGCTGACTCCGACGTGAACTCGTCCGTCAGTCCGCCGATTTATAATTCAAAGCACTTCGAAGATATGTGACTTCATGAGACCTACTTCAGTGAGGACTGCACTAAATTACAAGTAGCATCATGTTTGACACAGAATCAAGGACGAATTGTTGATCATACCTGCAACTGTGTTTGACGAACAACGAAATGAAAGAAAATTTATATATGCCTATGCAGAGGAAATGGTGGAGTGCAGAGCACACGACCTTCACATTTGCTCTGACTGAATGATCACATTTGCTACGTGTGAATCACACGCTTCTTCATCCCCCCCCCCCCCCCCCCCCCCCCCCCGCCCCCCCCCCCCCCCAAAAGGGCGATCGCCGGCTCTTATGCTCACTTACCTGTGTGGTCACATCTGTCAACTAAAATAAGAAAAAGAAAAGAAAAAAAAAAAAAAAAGAAAGAAAGAAAGAAAAAAAAAAAGAGCGCAAGAGCGAGCACTTGAACGAAAGACTCGCTGAGTAAACCACGAGAGCCACAGGAGCATTCAAATACTACTCTTCCTCATTCATTCAGGATAGGGAGGAGGGGAGGGGGAGAGGTCAAAGCATATTAATCTTCCTCCAGGATCACGTGCGGACAACAGAGTTCATACAAAGCTGAACAGAGTCAGAAACGACAGCCAGAAGCCCGACAGATTCTCTCATACTCTTTTTCAGACGGAGGTAGGTCTTGGCCACCTTTCTGTCGTCACGTGGATAGGCCTTGGTCAGTCTCAGAGCCAGACTCCACACAGACGTGGACGCCGACGTCGCTCCGCTCGTGGCCCGCTCCTCCTCCCCCCCTGTGGGCGTAGTGGGGTTCTCAGAGGCTGCGGTGATATGCCCAAAGGGTGGCTTGATGAGCTCAGAAAGGTGTAGTGAACCCAGGGGGAGTGTACCTTTGTACTCAGGCGTAGCGATGCCGTGCGCAAGAGGTCTGGTGGCGGTGTCAGGATTCCTGGTGGTGTAACCGGACTCTTTCCGATGTCGTCAGGACTCTTGCTAGTGTGGCCAGTGTGTATGGTGGATGCGGGGGTGTGGTGGTAGTGGTGGTGGTGGTGGTGGTGGTGGTGGACCTGGTGGGGGAAGAGACAGGAGTCGCTGGGGGAAGGAGAGGTGGGCCGCAAAGAGTGTGCTGCTGAACAGAGCGAAGAGATGTGCAAGGAATAACGGTGATCATCAAATGCTGCTTTTTCTCACTCTATCCCTCCTCCTCTCCCCTCAATCCCCCCGTCCCCCTCTCTCTCTCTCTCTCTCTCTCTCTCTCTCTCTCTCTCTCTCTCTCTCTCTCTCTCTCTCTCTTTGACTTTTGTGTTCATACCCCTGCCCTTGCTATCCTAAGTCTTGATATCGCTTGGCCTTTTGTAATACAAAAATCATGTCTCTCTCTCTCTCTCTCTCTCTCTCTCTCTCTCTCTCTCTCTCTCTCTCTCTCTCTCTCTCTCTCTCTCTCTCTCTCTCTCTCTCTCTCTCTCTCTCTCTATGAAATTGTAGTTCGGATATGCAAAACATGACGAACAAAAATAGAGGTCATTGGCCGCTTGTTCTTTTTTTTTTCTTCTTTTTTCTTCATCGCCATTATTGTTTGTTAGTTTGTTTGTTTTTACCTGGCTACCTATGCTTTTCAATTTCTAAATGTGACTAGAGACGTTATCGAGCCTAATGTATGTTACTGCTGCGTCAATATCACAGCATTTTGCATAGATCAGCCACATATGATTTGTAAGCTTATGCTGTTCCTGTATAACTGTATTATTGAACAATTTTTCAAGACGATTTCACCAAGGGTAAAACGCTGACGATAACGACAAAGAGCTGCAAACACAATGAGCGAAACAGAAAACACACACACGACAGAAAAAATGGCTAAAGATTGATTCTCAGGTATTGAGATAAGAAGGAAGCAAAAAGGTATGGGAATGAGAACTTCAGTGGTGGGAAACAAAAAATAGGGAGGGAATTAAAGGAATACTCAGTATCCAGGTGCAGCAACTTCAGGAATTTGCATCTCTGGAACAGAGAGAAAACAAATCCCACAGATTAGCCAAAAATGGAGACCACAACGTGACTGTAACTGAAACACGTTACAAGATCTGTCTCACCTGCGAGTGCTGATTGTGCTGTATGAATGTGGATCCACACGTTTGAACAGGACAGAATCTAACATTACAATTAGGTGGTCGTAGTACTATACAAATTTTGTTCGTTTGCTTTGCTTTGCTTTGCTTTGTTTCGTTTTGTTTATTGCATTTGTGTTTTAGAGTCCACTGTTCATTGTTTTCGTTTTTTAGAGTCCAGTGTTACAATGTTCGTGTAGCAAATCCAATTTTTTTCAGTAAAGTGGATTCTACTAAATCTCTTTTACACGGGCCAGGATTACAAACAAACAACAAAAAAAAGTTTTGAAGTCAGTAGAATTATGTGGTTAAATGCATTCATCTCAGCTGTCATCAAGTTTCATTTGACACAGTGGGCGTTTTCCTTTCTTTCTTGTTTTCCTTTTTTTGCGGGGGGGGGGGGGGGGGGGGGGTCTTTTTTCATAACTTCTTTTGTTTCGTTTTGTTTTTTGTTTTGTGTTGGTCCCCTAATGTTTTCTTAGCACTCCACCATTCTTCTTCATGCCGAACTCTCTCCATTTTCGTTTATGTAAGTATGTATGTATGTATGTATGTATGTATGTATGTATGTATGTATGTGTGTGTGTGTGTGTGTGTGTGTGTGTGTGTGTGTGTGTGTGTATGCATGTATGTATGTATGTATATACGTATGCATGTATGTATGTATGTATGTATATGTATTTATGTATGTATGTATATATGTATGTATGTATGTACATTTTGAATAGTAAAGAGCAACCAATACTGTAAAATGCAAATTTTTGGTTTATTTGGTTATTTAAAACCTTTTCCAAGCTAAAACGCAGAAAACCTGCCAATTGCAGTGAACAACCGTTTTAAAATCTGCAAAATAAATAAATAATCTTCAAATTATAATAGCATGATGAACATATAGAAAAATCTTACGCAGCTAAGTGTACGTGCATGCAAATGGGCATAAAACATAGGGCTACAAAAAGTAGTACAGCAAGTGATTTGATACACATGCATTGAACACTGGGGGGAAAAATAACCGTTAATTTCGAACGAAAAACAAACCCGCTGTGTAGTACACAACATCTTTAAAGTTTGTATCACCGTGTTGCTGTTGTTGTTGCCGCACAACTCACCTGGAATGCCACGTCGTTCTGTTGAGTCCGTGGGACGACAGCAGAGCGAGGAGCAGGGGTCCGGCTCTTCGTGACCCCCATCATGGCTGACAGCTTGACCACAGCCAGAATCAAGGTCAGGGTCAGCTTCATGTCGTCTTTGTTCCTCTGCCCTTCACTGCTGCGTCCTTCCGTCCGACTGAAGCCTGCGATTCGTTGTGTCACCGGGCCGTGGTGAGCGGGGGAGGGCTCGACGTGATCGTGTTGCGAGACGATTTGTCACCCCGTAACGATTTGTCAACGGCTGACTAGTCGCGCGAATGTTGTCTGCATGATTTGTCAATGGAGACAAATCCTTGTCGACGTTCGTGAAATGCTTTCTCACCCTGGAAATCTTTATGTCATCGCCGACGGTGACAGCTGGAGGTAGTGCATCATACAGGCCTACTCACTTTTACTGATACATAGTTTGTCACCCATGGGAATACATCAAGCTGTTTTGGGCCGAGTCTGCCCGGTTGTTTGCTTTGTGCTGCTGGCCTAGATAAACAATAAGCACGAATGGTACAACACTCCTATCAGAATAAAATATACAATAAGCACGAATGATGTAACATTCCCACCAGAACAACTCTGTGGAGTTGTTCCAGATAAAGCTAAAACAAATCCTACTCGAGTTGGACTTATTATCCTTGTCTTTAATGGGGGAGAAGATGGGGAGGGGGTATGTCGGTCATCTAACCATTTTTTCAAGTCACCATCAATGAATATTGTCATAATGATCACTGGCCATTCAGAATGAATACTAGGTATTTGCACTGCGTGGAATATAAGAACGATAAGAATCTCTTGATTTGCGTCAGAAATCTGAAATAAACATTTTGCGGGTCAGGCTACATGAGTGGGTTTAACCCAACAACAACAACAACAACAACAACAACAGTTTTCATAGGGCTGTCAGTATGACAACAGGCCAGCTGCACTATATCGATTGTGATTTGTGCAGGTCATGTCACTGGATGCGCGCGTGCCTATGTGTGCGTATGCATGCATGTATATGACACACACACAGAGAGAGAGAGAGAGAGAGAGAGAGAGAGAGAGGAGAGAGAGAGAGAGAGAGAGAGAGAGAGAGAGAGTATGTATGTATGTGTGTGTATGTGTTGTGTGTGTGTGTGTGTGTGTGTGTGTGTGTGTGTGTGTGTTTTAAACGCGTATATGCATGCTTGCGCGCGCGCGTGTGCTTGCGTATATGAGTACGTGTGTCTGTGTGTCCGTGCGCGCATGCATTGTACGTGCATGCTTGTGGGTGCTAATGATGCCTTATACTTAATCGGCACATTTCTGAATTTTTCAGATTCTTCTAATGTAAAATTTTTCTGGTGAACTTGTCGTTCTCACATTTCAAAGACCCTTTATGTTCATACCTCTGTTAAAAACATCTGAAAGAAGTCATATTTCACCTATTTGTGATATCACAAACAAAACTTCGGTGATTTTCATGCGTGTTTTTGAGTGGCAAACAGTTCACATGACGAAAAAAAAAAATGTGTTGAGGTTTTGTTTGTTTATTTGCTTTGTTTGTTTGCTTGTTTGTTTTTTTGTGTGTTTTGTTTTTTGTTTTGTTTGTTGTTTGTGTTTGTTTGTTTTGTTTTGTTTTGTTTTATTTTTTTTTATAAATCACTGAATAGAAAACGGTGGTCATCGAATAAAAGAAAAATTATGCATATTTTGGAATACATTTTGACATGGATGATAAGCATTGATTTGACGTTCCATATTTCATCGAAGTACAGAAATCCGTTGAAGACGTTTTTTTCCTTTTTTTTTTCTATGTGCATAAGTATATAGTGTCATGTCAGCTTGTAAAATATATATATAGTGAAAGGACGAAAAAAAGAAGTTGTACACAAGTCGTTGAAGACTTTTTTTTTAACTTACGATTTAAAATAAAAACTTATGATTTAAAATCAAACAGGCGGGTTGGTCAGATTCTGTGGATAAGATTTTTTTTCTTACAATATAGGTCAGGACGTTTCAGAGAAGTGAAAAACTTACTTTATATAAACACATTTTGATTTACAATTCCAGATATCTCCCCAAAATTAATGTCGGTTTTCAAATTTTATGAGTGAAAAGGAGATAACGAAAACAGTAACAAAGAAAAATTGTGTGATGTGCAGGAACATCGCCAAACATCACTTTGCACAACCATAACGTAAACCAAACTGATCATGCAGAATCAACAAAAAAAAAAAAAAACAAAAACAAAAACAAAAAAAACTGTGGTGACAACGTGCATCAATGAGCATGTGACACGCTTGCACGATTTGTCACCGGGATGACCAAATCGAAATGTTACTGGTTGACGATCAATCGTTCTGGGTGGCAAATTGTTCCTCAACAGACCGTTCTGATCCTATGACTGAAGGTTACTGTACTCTGGAGGTTACTGAGCTCTAGCCTTCGGTTGTTCAGGAGCCGAAGTCTGTTCAGGATTTCTGGGCGTTCTACTCACACCGAGCGCCATTTTGTACATTGTACATTGAGGGGAATGTATGCACAGCTGCTGGTCAGGGCTGAAAGATCGATGTCTATGTGCGTGTGCGTGCATGCGTGCGTGCGTCTGTGTGTGTGTGTGTGTGTGTGTGTGTGTGTGTGTGTGTGGTGTGTGTGTGTGTGTGTGTGTGTGTGCGCGCGCGCGCGCCCCTCGCTAAAACAAAGCAATGCAAGGAGAAAAACGAATTCAGTATACCACCAACTGCAAAACATGCGTGATAGACGTATATTCAGTTCGAAGGAAAACAAACTTACAGGAGATATTTAAGCCAAGTGGAAAAAAAAAACAGATGAAATCAATTTCTTGATCAACTAACAGGCCTACGTATCAGGCCCAGGCTATAAAGCGTATTGTCCACCTGTCTTGTCAATATCAACGATTTTTAACATGTTCATCAATCCCAGCTTTTTGATGTCAAGTTAGTCAGTCAGTCAGTCGGCTAGTCAGTCAGTCAGTAAGTCAGTTAGTTAGTCATTCGCTCATTCAGTTAATATTCTCTGTATGCATGAAAAAAAGGACACAGAACAGAATATGATCAAGTTAGATGGGGGGAGGGGGGGACGAGAGGAGAGGGTACGGGGGTGGGGGTAGGGGGGGGGGAGCATTATAGGTCTAATCAACCTTGCGGTATTACTATCGTGCGGATTTGCAGACCATAGACCGAATGTGTTGCAAGAATTTGAATTCCCTGTGCTCGTGGTCAGTTCCCGTCTTTCACTCTGTTGGTCAGTGCCGTATTAAACCACGTCCATCCTCTTCCTCAGGGTACAGACCTCCCTGCCAGTATGTCACGTAATATGGATATCAGTTTGACCGACAAATAAACAGTTGAAACCGTTAGCCGTTCAATCAAGATTTCTATGATATATTCAACTGTATTTAATTCCACTAGCCTTTACGGAGCCGTTTAGGGCGAATACGCACGCACGCACGCACGCACGCACGCACGCACCCACCCACCCACCCAAGTCGATGGGCGAAGTGTGCGTGTCTCGTCTGGTGGATTCCCTCATGACGACTCGATAGTGATTGCCTCTTATGGACTTAAGGTCGGTGCCACGACCTTTGGAGTCTACACACGCCCCTGGAGATGCACGTTTGAGGCATGCGTTACGTCTGCAGCACGCCATGTTTGCGGAATGTGTTATGTTTGCGGCACTTTCTACGTTTGCAGCGCTAATTACGTTTCCAGCATTTGTTACAATTGTGGCACTTGCTGTCTTTGCGGTATATGTTAGTTACGTTTGCCGCACATGTTACATTTGCCACTCGTGTTACGTTTGCGGCACGTGCTTTATTTGCCGCACCTGTTACGTTTGCGGTACGTTGCTCTTTTTTTGGCAAATGAGCGACATCTAACTTCGGACAACTCTGTACTCAGTAGGTCTGAGCTTGTGTGTGTGTGTGTGTGTGTGTGTGTGTGTGTGTGTGTGTGTGTGTGTGTGTGTGTGCTGCGTGTGTGTGTGAGTGTGTGAACATGATAAACGGGTCGTAATGAATCATCTGTACTAGGCAAGACCATTACTGCTCAGACGAGCGCCACGATCGTTACCGATTGTCCTTTTTCTATGGGTTCTGACATGACGAAGACTGAAATGGCGTTGTGACAATGAACAGTGTACATATACTTACTCACAAACGATACCATGTGTCGTAAGCGTCTTTTTTTGTGTGTAATTTTTTTTTTTTTTTTTTGTGTGCTGCATTTGTCATGGTGTTGCTTATATAAACGCGTCCTTCTACCGCAAATGCAATACTCGCACGCACGCGCGCACGCACAGAGAGACAGAGAGAGAGGGAAAGAGACACACACATAATGCATCCAAAAACGCACACGCGCACGTACGCGCGCTCGCGCGCGCGCACACACACACACACACACACCCCGTGCGCACCCGCACACACACAAACTCTCTTTCTCTCTCTCTCTCTCTCTCTCTCTCTCTCTCTAAATACTTCACTGCCGGCTGACTGTACTTCTGTTTCTTTACGCTCCGTCTGACTGTGTGTCTGTTGTTGCAAAGTAAACAAAAACGTCCACACAAGTTGCTGTGTTGAGGTCACGCAGATCAGCTTCATGCATTGCCTGCTCCCCATTGTGTTCTGCACGTCTCACAACACACCTGACAGAAAACGGGCTGTCCACCCCCGCCCACCCCACCTCCCCCGATTCCTCAGCTGCTGCCTCCTCCTCCTCCTCTATCATCATCATCATATCATCATCATCATCATCATCACATCTCTCTCTCTCTCAAAGTCAAAAAGAAACGGACTGATTCCACACTTTAATGTCAAACAACAATGATGTAATTTCATTGCGTGCAAAATACTGATTTTTATCTGAAGATGCATTGACATGCACAGACACGACGGCTTGATCACTACTACATGACAGCAACAGAAAGAAAAACAGGTATTCTAGTGTGGATAAAATAACCATGTAATTTTCACTGAAACGGAAACCAATTCTCTGATTCGGGTGGTCGAGGTAAAATGAATGAATATTAGGAAAAACTTTTGCCGCTTATTTCTCACAGAATCCAAATGAATCTAATATCCCTTCCCTCCTCCGTCACAAGGGTTATTTAGCCAATGGCAGATCTAAGTGCCAAACTCTCTCTCTCTCTCTCTCTCTCTCTCTCTCTGTACGCTTAAGCACTAGCAGTATGGCGGTTGCTTTATCGAACTATTAATTACATCATTTCCTTCCTGTCTTTTAAGTCTCCATTTAAAACATATCTGTTTAAACGCCAGTTGCAGAATACCACCTAAAATATTATTGAATAGCTGTATGTCGCTTGCACATTTACTTGAGTACAAATGAGCTGTTCACCATGTTATACATGTAGTGTATGTCCGTATATGTGACACAATGTGCCAGTGTGTGTGTGTGTGTGTGTGTGGGTGTGTGTGTGCAGCGTATACCTTAGATATTGATTTGTTAAAACTTGTAAAGCGCCCTGTAGCCTACGTTATTTGGATGGGCGCCATGGTAATTGTCCCATTATGATCGTTATCATTATCATCATTATAATAATCATCACAGTGCCCACATGATAAAGCTAATGAAGCTCATCTGTATAATAAAGTCCATGCAGTGATAGTGTGGTGTGGTGATGTTCGTGTGACTCGCATTAAAGTCCAAGATGTGTCTTTGAAGTGGGTCCATGTGTAAATGTCCCTGTAGTAAGAGCCACGACTTGGTCTTCATTGTGATATCCATGTTCTCAGTCTCATCGGTACCGTCCCTGTGTCATTTGTGAATCGAGCCAACTGGTTCCTGTTCTGTTCTCAAGTTACCATGTTGTAATGTTGCTGCGATGGACAGTCAGGCATCCCATCCCCACAACATCCTGTCATCAAGCCATGAGCACTGGGGCAGAGGTGTGTTTGTGTAGCCACTCCAGCCATTTACAATGTTTCAGTTTCAGTTTCATCAAGGTGGCGTCACTGCATGCGGACCTAGTCCATATATGCTACACCACATCCACTAAAGTTTTGAGACCATACTATGCATGATTTTAAAGCTGATGGATAAATGAATTAATTTACAATATCAATTCAGGGACTAATGCTGCCAGCCCCCAGAAATTCAACTTTCCACTAAACTCTGTTGAACAATCCCACTCAGGGAGTCACACTATGGTGCCAATCAAGCTTACAACCTTTGATAAATGTGAAAAGAGATTCTTATCTGCCAGAGTATGATTTGACTTACTGCCTGATGCAGCCAGTCGTCTTATGTTCCTTCGTGAGACGTGGAACATCTAGCTGAAGAACATGCTTCCAAATAAACCATTCACCTGGTATTCTAAAGTCAATACAAGTGCAGGATCCCATTCCTCTAAAGCACTCCTTCATTCAGCCACTATTTCCATTTGCTTAAAACAGCAAAGACATTCAGTTCACAATGAATATTCCAACTTTGTGTTCACTCAACTCTCATCTATTTGGCTCTTTTCCATTGTTCTCTCTTTGAAATAAAAACTAAAGTTCAAAGCAAAACAAAATTCATGTGACCAACCACACCAGACATGCATGCACACAGACACTTACATGAGTAAGTGAAATATATACAAAATTACATATTCATTTTCAAAAGTGAAAAATAAACAAAATAACATGTTCATTTTAAAAAAATCAACAAAATAATAAATAACATACTTCAATCTAAAAAGGTAAAAACATCTCAACAAAATAATAAAATAACATACTTTAATATAAAAGGGTAAAAAACAACTCACCTATACATGATTTTTAAACACACAAACACTAACATTCATGTAAAAGCATACTTTTTCCTTTGTTATACAAATGTAGAAAATAAAATGAACTTGCAGTATTTCATTCACAAGAGCGGTAATACACTGAAAATCAAAACCAACACACACTCACCCTGGAAGAACCAATGGACTTAGTCCTCAATATAAAAGAACGAAATATCCAGAATTTACCAAGCCTGAAAAACCAGGTAACCAAACCTGAAAAGCAATTCTGAGAATGATATTAAAACTCTGATTTCATAAAAACAACTGTTCATTGTAAATGCACATTCACAGCAAAATTCTTATAATCACATCTGGCAATTTACAATTAAGAAAAAAAAAAAAAAGAAAAAGAAAGAAAAAGACGAAAGGGAAAGAAAGGACAAAAAAGGAAAGAAAATAATGCAAAAAAAAAAAAGCCACAAGTTAAAGGAATTTTCAGGCATAAACATTGTGTTTGACCTGAACGACTATGCATCACAAATTACTGGTATTGATTTTCTAACTATGACTATCAATATCGATTATCAGGACCATGGGTTCATATGAATGCATGTCACACTGTAAGAAGAGGCACAACCACAATATAAACCCACTAAACAGGACATCAGACACTATGGGACAGGACATCCTGTGCTTTGAAATGGACGTCTAACACCATGATATCCATCCCATGTCACCATGGAACAGAACACAAAGCACTTTGCATAGGTCATAAAATACAAGAGACCAGACATACATCACCAACAGTACGAAACAGATCAAACACTACACCAGAACATCACATACCATAGCATTCAAGGCACATCACATGAGAATGTAAATGTTAATTGAGTATCCATCACACCTAAGAATAATAAAGAATTCAAAAATTAATCAAACTCAGAGCTATGTGAGGTTTTTCTGCCCTGACTGGCTCCTGCCCAGAGCTGAGTTTGCTATGGGCTCAATTGTGAAGACTAGGACCATACAGCTGAGTTTGCTATGGGCTCAATTGTGAAGACTAGGACCATACAGCTGAGTTTGCTATGGGCTCAATTGTGAAGACTGGGACCACACAGCTGAGTTTCATCCACTTAAATGGATGCATCTCTGAGAGTGTTGCTCAGAGATTTCTGACCAACACTGCAGGTGTCTGTATCTCTCAGGTCTAGCTGACGCCGGGATATATAATAAAAGTAAGTGTATAGAGTGCAAGCCTGTCATGCAGTCTCAGACCGGAATGGAAACCATAGCATCTTCATGTTCCTCATTCTCATCGATCAGCATAAAAAAAGTCTCAAATTCTGAGTACTTTCATGCCCTGCTCTCATGGTGACTGTGGCCTTGACTTCATTCTGTTGTGGTCACTGGTAGCAGTGAGTCCGTAAGCGCTGTTGTTGGACAGACATGATGGCACCCTCCAGGGGGAGAGCTCACTCATACTGGCTCTGTGACTACGCAATTGTGGTCATCAGTAGTGGGCATGGTAGGTGGTGTCCTGCACATGCTGAATCAGAACAGGCACCACTGAACACCACCGAAGTGACTCGGCTGCAGTGCATTGTCTCCTCCAGTGGGTTGCCTCTTGACAACTTGACATTGACTGTGCCGGGGCTGCGGCATGCCAAACTGGGCTGTGGTTTTGGATGGGATGTCATAATGAGCAGCATGGGTGCACTGCCACTGAGGTGGCACAGAAAATGGGTCAGCAAAAAAACAAAAATTAATAAGACTTACCACCTCAAATCATCCACATTAGTAAAAAACTGGTGCATCAATGATGAAGACAGTTTCTATATGGCCCTGACTAACAGTGAAGGCTACTGGCTGTTTTACAAATTAAAACAAATAAGATCGAAAATATATGCAGGACACATAGACACACACACACACTTGAGCGTTCATGAGGCATAAATATATGCAGCACTCGCATGCAACATGCACGCACACACACACTCACTCACATGCACACACACACAATCACACACACACACATACACAACTGAGGCATAAACATATGTATGCACTTGCATACACACATACACAAAAACACACATTGGTACAGTATCACACACCTGAACATACACATTGTATGACATAGTAAACAGCTAATTTCAATCAGCATAGTCATCCCTAACTTGACGCCCACCACCCCCACCCCTCTTCCTACACATACACACACAATCAAACGATCAACAATATCATTCACTCAGTGAAGGGATTCAACTGCTGACAATAAATCAAGGAGCAATCAATCAAAACGTAATACATCCTAGCCCAAACATGCCAGGATCCAATCACCCCATTCAATCCCCTGACAATCTATCAGTCAGTCAATGTTACCATTTGCAGCCCAGCCAGGCACAAACCTCATCCCACAGTATTGCCTGGGGATAATGCAAACAGACTGCAAATAGACAACTCCATACCAACAGCAGCCACAGCAGAACAAGAACACTCCCTCCTTTACATCCAAAGCCCTCCGTACTTCCACCTTATTCACTCTTCTCCATTATCGTTCCTGCTCTTCACACAGTGTCGAACCTGCCAAAGACAGAAAGCAAAACAACACAGTGAGTCAAACTTCTCTTCCCCAACCTTGTGGCTCAGTTCTAGCCGAAATGACTTGGCAATTACTCTGGCATTTGTCAAGGGCCTGCAGAAACCCCTCTTGCAATGTCTTCCTAAGCACTTCTCTCCTTACAAGACTGGTTTATACTGTCATTGTTCATTAGTCCTAAAGGTGACATGAATGTGTCCATGGTCACTGAAATACCTGACTGTGTTTATATTAAGGCAACAGTATGTGGACTGCAACCATGAAGTTGAAAGGCAGCATTGCCACTTTCAAGTTACTGCTCTGTTATACAGTAAAAATAATGAAAAAAAATCTTCCATGATAGGTTTACTCCCTTAGCATCAGTCATAATGATGAGGCTTATTTAATCATGTTCGTTCTGCAGACATGTGGACAGCTAACAGGAAAGATGATGAAATTACAAACAATTACTTAATTAGGAGCCAGCTCTGAAAGGTGATTGAGGAGTATGAAACCAATGTCTAGAAATGACAATGACCACACACAAAGATAGACATTGTCTGAGAAAGGAGGCACAAAAACAACCTGCAAGAGATTCACACTTCCACTGAGCTAAGATGCAAAACTTACACACAAGCAAAGATCTCAACTACCTAAAGCATGTGCCAAAAGCAACTCTACTCCAAATTTAGGACACAGCTTTTGTGACCCCAGCTAGAGTATACTGTGACTGTATGAATGAAAAAATGAAAAAGAAGAGGAAGAGTGCAATCAGATTGCTTACACAATCATGACATAAGTAAAGCCAGCAGCTCAATATCAGCGCAGTTTAGAAATTGGAAAGTATGGTATACATTGAGACACACACCTGTATATGCAAACCCATACCCACACATAAACACACACACACACACACACACACACAAACACACACACACACACACACAAAAAAATACATTTTACGTTTCATACATCAGAAGCCCCTAATGTTTTCATAAATGAAAGGTGTCTCACTTTTTTTCAGCATTTTTCAGAACGTGGTCAAACTCAGATATGTTTGGTCCTCGCCCCAGCCAGCTCAGCACACGTATGTAGGTACGAATAAGCCAGGTGGCAACTCCAAACTTGACATTCTCTCGCCACACATGGTAATCAAACACACAGCGATCCACCCAGCCACGTACTCTTCCCAAAATGCCTCCTGATTCAGTGTCACGATACACTCCTGTAATAGCACTGTTGAAAGGGAAAAAATAGACTCACTTAAAAAATAATCATGCTCGATAGCAATCATAATTAGGCTGTAACACTGGTTCACCCATTTTTTCCATGTAGCATTAAGAATTTAGACAAATGCATAGTGAGCTCTTTCTAGGAAAGAACATTTCTTGAAATTTAGCAATACATATGTCAGGTTGTGACACAGAACAGGTTCAAGTTTTGCTGATGTATCTGATAATATGCCTAATGAAAAAAATGAGAATGACAACATTTTAACACCAATGCAAATAAGTATTGTGTGCACATCAACTGAGCTCCAAACAGAATGGCTCAAACCAGCATACTGACATCCTATCTTCTTCCAAGTATACCAGAAACAAAACTGTGTCTTTCTGAACCTTAGACAATTCAAATTAAAAGTTCATTAAAACGTTTGTTTGATCAGACTACCCAACTATTGCACAACCTCCCTCCATCTATTATGTATGATTTTTAGACTGCATTATCCCAATACTTGGCAGCAGTTTCTTTTACAAACTCTCATTGAAACTTTCTTATCACTTGTCCAAACTTTTTTGTTAGCTATTTCAGCTTGTCATAAACACAACAGTTAAGCAGCTGACAGGATGGTAATCTCAAAATGAATCATTTGGGAAAAGAACTGGGTTTACAATGTAAGAGTCAACAGCTATTGAAAATTCATACATTATAGTCTAGAGAGAAAAAATCATTAACAGGCAGCAGCTCATGTTTTGTATTAACAGCCCCTTATCTCTGTCCTCAGTCCTATAACAACCTGATTCTCACAATTTCAAAGTAGTTGTGCACAGGTTTCACTGTACCTGCGTGCCATGATGCCATAGCGGTCCCACAGTGTGACCATGTTCCCTGGTGATGGCCCGGATTTGTATTCAATTCCTGCCCACAACAACACCCTTACTGGTTTCTCGTTTCTCCTGCATCGCTAATTGTTGGATTACACATGACTTGTACTGTGATGCATCTATTAACTCTCCTCTTTCTCACTCACCACTTATCTACACACGCACACACACACACCACACACACACACACACACACACACACACACTCTTTTCTCTCCACCCCCCCCCCCACACCACCACTCTTTCTCTCTCTCACACACAACACCACACCCACACACACACACACACACACCACACTCTTACACATCGCAATACACACACACACATGCACACACAAACACAACAACTCACATCACACTTGCCCATGTGCACAGCATATATTCCTTCACAAATGTGCCTATAAAAATACATCATTATGTCACTAAGCACACATGCACTGTCTATTGAAATATCTACAATCCGTTTTAAACCAAACAACAATGGCTAAACTGACAATAAATGCACCACAAGCTCTACTGATTCTGTAGTGTATAAGTTTCATTTACATTTAACATTTTGAACTTTCAATTTGGCATTTTAGGGCCTGGCTTAAATGGCAAACAAAAGGACCCCATTTGATAAAAGGAACAAGATTAAAGATCAAAATCAACAACACCATTCTATCTATGCTGGGTACATTCCTGCCCTGGAACACCACCAGTTCTCTTCAAAAGTAATCACTGTGTTAAAACTGTAGTCAACACGGTTACCTTCCTTCGTCAGACTAGACTAACACCACCTGTTCATTTGCCTGAATCTTCCCTTGTTAAAATAAGAGTTTTGACGGAGAAGGTGGAGGGCTGGCAGGAAGCTGGACTGTTAGAGTTGGGTTGTTTATGTGGCAAGGGCATGGGTTTTGTAGAACAAACTCTTACAGAAGCCAGTATCTAGAATACTTTGTTTTCCAAGGAAAACATAGTTTTTCTTTTCACAAATTTGAGTTTATGTTCCTTCAAAAAACAACCTACATGGAGGTATCCCCCCTTTCATAGTCCAGCTTCTGGTGGCAAACTGACAAGCAAGAAAGTGATGGAAAACAGGAAAGCAAAAAAAAGAGGCCTATGGTGTAACTTACTGCCCTGTCTAGTTCAGGCTGTCCGAGGGTCAGAACACAAAGGGTGGTTAGGAAGGATGGA
>JADBJO010021355.1:0-12500 GCA_016801955.1 Conus betulinus
ACATATTATTGTACCATGTAAATCGAATTATCATTGACTGAAAATGAGACGCAAATAATTTTGTTCTCACGATGGCTGGGCCAACCTCCGGGTTTCTCACCTTTAGAAACAATTATAACTGATCATAGCTTTGTGGAGAGAAATGTGCCTGTCCCCACCAAATTATACAGTTCATGGTCAGTTTCAAGGAATATACTCACCGTTTGACAGTTGTTAACATCTTTCGTACTTCCGGTGCGGTATTATTACTGGAACGGCTCTTCTGAAATAAAAGACATTTTGCATATGGGAACAGATCCGTTGACATGGAATCTGTTTTGCTCACATTTTCAAGGCCATGCAATTCAGCGTTGTGGCACAAATGGGACCTTGCATGAATGGAGCCTGCTTTAAACTTTTCTTTTCATTTTTCTCTAGACAGTGAAAGGCCTCTTAAGTCAACCCAAGGTCTCTTTAATTGTTCTGTAAATCATTACGCTACCCTCCGTCATCACCTGGCCTGCAATCTGAAGACAGAGTGTGAAGATGGGCGGGATGAAACAGGTGACTGTCCCCTTCAGCAGTGCTCAATGCGATGGACTCATTGCAATTTGTCACAGTTGTTTTAAAATTGTTGAATACGTGAATAATTTTATTTACAAAAAAAAGCAGATATGAATGAGAGGGCTAATGAGTATTGTAATTCATTACAAGGTCAACATAGTTTTCCAATTTGCGCGTATGACTGGTATATACTATACTGAGAAGTAAAATAAAATTACATCGTGTTTTGGCTGGACGAACTTCGGGTTCCTTTTTACTCCAATGATGTATCCTTGCCAAATCTGTACAGACTTGCACTGGTTAAAGAAGGTGGAACGATAATGCATCATTTCTGGACATATCTTTCATATACCTTTCTCGTATCAAAAATGTGCTTTTTGACTGCTTTACCTAACGAGCTGACTTTTACAACGGAAATATTTCCGGCACCCTGCATATTTGTGTATGACTCTCAGACAGTGTGTGTGAATTGTTCATGAATGAGACGATGACAAACTATCATAATTCAAAGGAAGCAGTAGTTATCAACGCTACATTTCTGCCATCACCAGGACAGCAACAAATGAGAGAATGCCCTGATGGTCATGTGACACACACATTCATTTCCTGTGGTTCTGACAACTACAAATTGTGTGATCAACAGCAGACCTCACCTTGTACTTCTCGCAGATCGTTACATACAGACGTGTCTGAATCATCACTGATTACTGCGCCTATTCCATTGCCACGTTTATATGTAATGATGATTCCGCCCATTTATCATACACCTTAGTATGTGATTTCAGTAACGACTGTCATGATAACAGTGACGAATCCTTTGTGAATATCTTCCTTGCTCCAATATTGACATGTGACAATGGCGAGTGTCTGCCATTTGACAAAGTGTGTGATATTCTATCTCACTGCTTGGATGAATCAGATGAACACACATGCCGTCGCGTCAGACAACACATGATGCATTATCACCAAGCAGTTCCATCTCCTGCTCTCGTCAAGTTTGATGGCATTTCACGGTTCCAGTCCACCCCAATGAAGTCCAATGAGTCTTGTCCTGACAGCCACTATCGTTGTCACGGTGACTCCAACGACTGTCTGCCTGTCTACACACGGTGCAATGGACCATACGACTGTCTTGACCGCCAGGATGAAGAGGGGTGTGGAGAAATGAAATGTCCAGGCCTTTTTCGATGCAGACTTTCAACAACAATATGTTTACACACAGTGACCATGTGTGTGTGTGATGGCTGGCCTCATTGCCCACAACGTGACGATGAATTATCATGCAGCATGACATGTCCCATGGATTGTCGTTGTCAGGGTTACACCTTTCTCTGTCCTCGGCCTTTCTCCGCTGCTCTCTTTCTTCAGCTCCGCTATTTGGATGCCACAGGGTCAGGGTTGACGCTGCATGACGTGAGCAGCAACACTCTCCTTATAGGTGTGGTCCTTGCTCAGTGTTCTTTGACCTTCTTACCCAAAATTCATCTGGTGAATTTGAAGTTGCTCGATGTCAATGATAACCAACTGCAGCATGTCAACCTGACGTCAGTTGTTGGTCTAAACAATCTACAAGCGCTGTCCATATCTAACAACCCTCTGTCCTCTCTCCACTCCGATATTTCCTCTGTTAATCAGCACAGTGCCCCTCACAGTGTTACATCTGGCCCACACCAAGCTGACTGTGCTGGACACCACAGTTCTCTCACTGTTTCCTCAGATAAAGATACTGAATTTGTCTTCCACTTCTATTCATACAATCAGCCCAGTGAAATTTCAATTCACATCACAGCTAAACGAACTCTACATGGATAACAGTCCCGTTAAAATATTTCCCCTGACTTTTTTCAAGATCTGTCCAGTTTATGTTTTATATCCACGCAAAACTATAAAAATGTGCTGCAGTGAAATACTTCCCCCTAACTTTGATAGTGCAGCTTGCGTTGCTCCTAAAGATGAAAGTTTCCTCCTGTAAAGACCTGTTGCAATCATGGACGTACCGAGCCTTTCTGTGGTTGCTGGCAAGCCTGTCTTTGACAGGCAACTTCTGCTGTTGCTGTGTGCGTTTTTGGTCAGAAGTATGGCGACCTCGAGTGGTTTTAGTGTGTTTGTCACCAACCTCAGCATGGCCGACTTTCTGATGGGTGTGTACATTTCGGTTATTGGGGTGGCTGATGAACGATTCCGTGGACGATACCTTCACCACGATGACAGGTGGAGACACAGCACGACATGTAAGGTGGCTGGGTTTTTGTCTTTGCTGTCTAGTGAGGTGTCAGTTTTGATCATCTGGCTGATTACACTGGATCGTTTTTGTGGGTCCTTCCTTTTCCTTTCACCTCTGTGAAGTTTGGTAGGACCTCAGCAGTGGCGGCCTGTCTGTTGAACTGGTTGGTTGGCTGGTTGTTAGCTCTGTTGCCGTTACTCCCCGTGATATCACACTGGGAATTCTACAGCCAGACAGGTATTTGCATCCCTTTGCCAGTAACAAGACAAACCTTCAAGGGGAAATATTATTCTATCGGTGTTTTAATCATGTTTAATTTCATAGTATTCCTCTTGATTTCTACTGGTCAGGTTTTTTATTTACTGTCAGTTCAAGCCAATACTGTGAAAACGAATTCAACTAAGGTGTCAAGGGACATCACAATAGCTCAGCGGTTGATCACTGTTGCTGTCACAGATTTCCTGTGCTGGTTTCCCATTGGATTATGTGGGATGTTGGCATTAGGTGGCATTCCAATCCCTGGAGAAGTCAATGTTGCTCTAGCTGTGTTCGTGCTACCTTTAAACTCTGCAATTAACCCGTTTTGTCTATACCTTTAACACACTGGCCGAAAAAAGAAGAAAAAGTAATGAAGGTAAACTTCTCAACTGGCTTGAAACCCATCCAGATTTGATTGCTGATTAATCGTTTTCAGCAGTGGAAGGAAATAAGGGCAGACCAATGGACAACGTGCTAGACAGTGTGCTGCAGTTGATTGCAGTTGAAAAACTAGTGAGCAATAATAGACTGATTAAATTTTAATACTACCGTTTAATTGCAGGTTTTGTGTCGAATCTGTCGATGTGTAGCATGCTTATAGCCAAACCAACTCCAAAGTTAAACCAGGGCTGCAAGAAAATTAAACCTTGGGAAAATGGGGACTAAACAGTTCAGAAAGAATGATGGACTTCACGTTGAATGCCTAGCATAAAGGGAATGTGAAGAGATGTGAAAGGAATTGGGAGAGGTCAAATTCAAGACAGAAGACAGAACAAAGACACACAAAAATGGGGACTTCTGGCGGTAGGCGACGATTAGATTAGTTAGTAAGTCGTCAGTCAGTCTGGCGGTAATTTATATGAGTGAGTGAGTAAAGAGTGAGTGAGTGAAAGAGTGAGTGAGTGCTTTCAAACATTGTTTACAATCGTGATAATGTAGAACTAAATGAACTTAGTTCATGGACCACTGTGTCAGGTATCAGAAGTCTGTTGTTTTTTTTAAAGGGAAGGGGGATTGTGGATCTGAGGGAGATTCATATTTCTCATCCCTTGTTTTTTTTTGTTTTAAAATGTATGTTTCGTTTAAAGGATATGCTAATGGCATTGTACACATGGAACCTAGTGATGAGTGGGCACGGGAATACACGTCACAAAAACTTAGGCAGGGTACAGATGTGTGTGTGGATGGTCACCAGTGGGTAGAATGCCCTTGCTCTCCTCATTAGTCCTCACAAAGGCTGACTACGGATTTGCTCCCGAGAGGAAGCCAAGCCGACCCACCCCGTGTGCAATGCTGGTTGATGTATTTGAGAATGCACAATCGTGTTAAAACCAAGCCGACCCATCCTGTGTGCAATGCTGGTTGATGTATTTGAGAATGCACAATCGTGTTAAAGCCAAGGAATCTCGCACATCAATGGCTATATAGGACAATGCAAATCATTCCACAGAGACAGCTTTACTTCGTGTTGTCAGAGACCTGCTTTCTGCTTGTGACCGTGGTAACGTATCTTTGCTATCCCTACTCAATCTGTCCACAGCGTTTGATACGCGGGACAATGACATCTTGCTCAAGAGACTGCAAGTCTCTTTAGAACTGTCAGGCAATGTCCTAAAAAGTTTGCATCTTACCTGAGCGGCTGATTCCAGTCTGTTGTACTCAATCAGGGTTCCCAACCTGGTCCTCTGAAGTGTGGAGTACCCCAGTGAGCAGATCAGGCAGTGTGATGTTATGCATCACATGTAAACTGACGATGCACAGTTTGCATCAATCAGCATGCCTCAGTCAGTTTCCCCTGCTCCTTGCCAATTTTCAGCAGCCAATAGAATCTGTCAAAAAATGGATGACTGTAAACAAGCTGAAAATGAATGATGGGAAAACCGAAGTCATCCCAGTTGGAACAGCCAGGCAGCTCAAAGCAGTCCCAGACGATATTCCTTTTGTTTTGACTGCTGTAGAGATCGGTTTTGCCGACTCTGTGAGGTATCTTGGGGTACATCTCTGGATCGTGTCCTCTCAATGGAGGACCATATAAAGCTACTGTGTCGGACCATCCATCTTGAGCTCTACAGAATCATTCGTATCGGTCCTTTTCTTACCATCAAAGCAACCAAAACGCTCATGTCAGCATTTGTTTTTGTCCAGACCGAGCTCTTGCACTTCTTTGTTTGTTGGTCTTCCAAACACGCCGCTGGACAAATTACAGAGGGTTCAGTATCATGCTGCACAAAACGCAAATTTGACCATGCAAATTTCCTTTTGAGGGAGCTGCACTGGCTTCCTGTTCGAGCCTACATTGAACACAAAATCGCCGCCTTCTGTTTTCGATGCCTCCACGATCTTGCCCCCCCTCCTATTTTTCAAACCTAGTTAAACTATATACACCATCAAGATCACTACGTTCCTCGGACGCCGTTATTTTGACCATCCCCCGTGTTCGGCTACGGACATATGGCAAACGTTCCTTTTCTTTCGTTGGTCCCACTGTTTTTTAATTCTTTACCTCTTTCACTTCGCAATGCAAAATCTCTGAACATTTTTAAATCAGGCTCGAAGACCTTCTTATTTTATGCCTATCTTAACAATGATCAATTTTATGCACAGCACTGCTAATCGGCTGTTATGTCTTATCGTGAATAATGTGTATGCGTGTGTGTATGCATATGTATGTGTGTGTGTTCGGGGGGGGTGGTGGTGATTGCGTGCAAGTGTAAGTGTGTCTTGGGTGGTTGTGTGTGTGGCTGGAAAGAGGGGAGAGAGTGAGGGGGGAGAGAACGCAGGGAAAGAGTGTAGGGGATGATTATGTTTTTTTCTGCATGTATGATCCTATGTTTTAAAATGTATGTTGGTCTTATGATGTCATAGTTTATATGCCTTAATCTTATGTTGGTCTTATGATGTTATTGTTTGTATGCCTTGATCTTATGTGTTTCCTTTCTTCTCTTCATCCTTAAACGTTCGGCTTTTATATTGTATTGGCGCCTGGAGCCTCACGAGGGACAGGCGTCACTTTTTCTTAAATAACTTGATTTATAATTAATATTACATATTTGTCGGACTGGATTGGGAAAATATTTATTTATTTTTTTTTTTTTTTAAAATATACCTGTTGAAATGTGAATACCCGGGCGAAAAAATCTGTAAACGTTTCCTGTAAACTGATCACTTGAGTTTTTGTGGAAAGAGACTGCTGTGGGTAGCTGGAGTCCATTGGAAATGTTAGGTATGTAAATTTTGCGAAATTTCGACATGTGCGTGTTTTCCAAAAGTGGTCTTTAACGAAGAAAATGTGTTTCCACGGGGGGAGAACCAATATCAAAAACTAGCCCCTGTCAATGTGGTGTGTGAGAGCCACACAGCTGCCAAAGTTGTTCTTTGTTTGTGTTGCACTGGTTTGTGTACTTACACTGCAGAACTGTCCCCCCATATTTTTTAATCTGAAGAGGAGCTTTCCTTGCAAAGAAAAGTTAATTGCAGCAGCCACTGCCAAATCAGGTGTCAAGTCCACTGGCTTGCTTGCTTTGGTTCAAAAGACATTGTGTCGTGTGCCTCTTGGATATGATTTTTCTGACAGGTTGTCTTTCCATTCGGGTAACCACGCACTCGGACAGCTCTCTTCCAGACACACTGTGTATGCTATGAATAAGCAAAAAAAAAAAAAAAAAAAAAAAACTTTGTAAGGTTATGTCTTTAATTCATTATGCATCATTTCTTTGTAAGTAAGCAAAAAAAAAAACTTTGTAAGTATTAAGTCTTTAATCCATGATGTATTTCTTTGTAAGTCAACTCTCTCTCTCTCTCTCTCTCTCTCTCTCTCTCTCTCTCTCTCTCTCTCTCTGTCACACACACACACACACACACACACACACACACACACACACCACACACACACACACACACACACACACACACATACACACACACACACACGAGGCGTCCGCGCGCGCATGGCAGACAGACACCAAAGAGATAGACACTCACACAAACATAGGCATGAACGCGCGCGCGCGCCCACACACACACACACACACACACACACACACACACACACACACACACACACACACACACACACAGAGGCACAAAAATTGATTCCTAAAACTTACGATACATGCAGTTGTGTGCCTCACAGCAGTCTACTGTGAGTGCTCAGTGTCTACGAAAATGAGGCAGTCACAGGACACACTGCACTACTGCTATTACCATGGTGATGATGAGTGCTGCCTGTTCTGATCCATCGTATGCAGGGTACCACCTACTGAGCCCCTACAGGCGATAATAACAGCTAGTTGAGGAGCTAGCGTAATCAAGCGTTCCTGATGACCCCGCTTTATCAATGCAACAAGTCTCAAAGACCTGCCACCACTCTGGCCAACTCACACGCCATGGACGTGAAAAGGACATCAAGTCAGAAATCATCACGATAGCCAGGCATGAAGTGCAAACAGACTATGAAACTTTAGGTAATGACTGGTGAGAATGAGGACGATGAAGATGATGCTGTGGAGCTCCATTCTGGTCAAAGACTACATCACAGGTTTGAACTCTAGCATCCAGTCAGAAGGTTTTTCCAGCTTGAAAGATACAGACACATTAAGATTAAAAGAAATTGAGCAGCACCCAGAGACACATCCTTTAAAGCAGCTAAAACTTAAACTGTGTAATTTCAACCACCCCATCACCCCATCTGAACTACCATAACTCAACTTACCCTGGTCTAGAACCAAATTCTACAATAACTCCTTCTGACTGGAATCAAACTCATGACTTCTTCTGAGCCCGTAAAAATCATGAAGCTGACTACTACTGTACCATAAAGACTGGTCATCCCATAGCTCACTGGTTTGATGTTGTGCTGGGTAGTATTAAGTCATCATTGTTCCAGCACTTAAAATTTTAAATGGGAGATGTCGATAAATACATTTACAATTATTTACATGTCTCTGTCTTCTCGTGTATGGGAAATTAACGCCAGGACATAAATTGGGACCAGCCATCTTAGCAATAAAATGGGACCAGCCATCTTAGCAATAAATTGGGACCAGCCATCTTAGCAATCTGGAACTTCATCCTCGTAATGTCATCTCTAAAACATTATTGTGCCTGGTTATGAAACAAAACCAGCACAGTAAAAAGTGAAACTTACTTATGTTTGAATACAACACTATGGCCACTATGATCAGAACCCCTCAGCTGCAGGATTACAGCGTGTTTAGATTCCACTGAAGGGTTGTCCTGGTGTTATTCAAAGTGTATCACCAGTCACCCTAGAAGTGGATAACATTCCGAATTTTGGATGTTCGACGTACAGCAGATACCTGTTATAGCCTAAGAAGCCACTTACGTACATGCAGAATTTTTCCTGGAGCGAACTTTGAAATTTGCGCTCAATTTAACACAAAGAACAGCTTCTGGCACTGCAAAGAAAATGTCTGTGTGCCATTCAGACCTCTGGTGGTATGTCCATGTGAATTTAAGTGTCAAGAGCAAGCTGTTGACGTCATAAGACGCCTTCCACAAGTCCAAGACTAGCAAAGCCCCCCTGGCTTCCACACTTAAGGAGATTTAGAGCTTCAGAGAATTTCAGCACTTGTGTCTTAACTGAGCGACTGAAGCCAGGTTGTTGCGGACAAAGTAGGCTGTAAAGCTCGTTTTATCCATAATGATACTATGGAAAAGAGACAGCCTAGTAACGTTCATGTCTGTGACGTTTCGCTTTTCTTAAACACCGGGCTAACTTGTGCAGTAACCCAGTCAGAAAGAGCTGATTCTGTGACGAGTGAGGTCTAGAAAACTACATTGACTCATCATGTCAGCTCTGCTGCTAAGTCACCTAACACGCAAAGAAAAAATTTCATCTGGACAGCAGGTTGTGGTGGGCGTAAATCACACAATAGTCTCAAGACATTCGGATTCAATATTTTGTGGTCTTTAACAGGAGCTGGCTAGGCCCATAGGAGGCATGGAATATCTCTAGGCATCTCTTGGAGGGTGCAGACACATTAGAATTTCTTTTTAAGCATTTCTGTCTTCCTTAAAGATCAGTTTTTTCAACCAATTTGCAGCGGACAGACCAAGGGTTTTAACTCTGAATTTTATTAACCAGAAAAAGGGTCTCCTGTTACTGGGATTTGCGCAATGGCTCCCAATAGCTTCAAGTATGTGCGAGCAGCAGTAAAGAGAGATCTGTAAGGAGCTGGGTATTCCAAGTGAATTAAAGAAGCATATGACTAATCTGAGTTGGAGTGATATTGAACCAGCTTTACCGCAGATTTGTAAACATATGATGAGTGCTTTCGTATTGTGAAAAGTCCTTGAAAAAAACTTATAACCTTTTGGTATTGTAATTTGTTCATCCATTTTGTCCGGCACAATGGTGTTTTTTTTTTTCTTTTAAGATTACTTTTAATCAGAATAGAAGTGATTCAAATTATAAATGTCAAAACTAATAACACAGAGACGGCACGAAATGACAATACGAGCCAAGACCTTTTACTATTTTAGATCCAATATAGTGCAATAGCATATGCTTAAAATCTGCTTTTTCTCGCTTGTTGCCACATATGCTGGCTTTTGTATCCGCTTAACGGCACTTCTTGTCTGAAAATATAACGGGCAAGCCTTTTTTTCTACAGTAAATATTAAAGTGATACAGTCGTTCCATGAGGCTACCAGTCCCTTACAATCAGCACTACTAAGGGGACGGTCTTATGTTTCATTCTGTTCATCTTCACATTCTGTTCACTGATTTACAGTGCAGCTGGGGCGTGAACAGCAGAGTAACATGATAAAGAAAAAAAAAGAAAAATAAACACTGGGCAATTTAATGGTTTTTTTTTTACTCCTTCAAAGCACAGATAAGAGTAGTTTCAGACATCTTTTGTTTGGAATCTAGGGAAGCGAAATTGATTCGGGACTGTGAATCATTAAGAAAAAAGCTGATGGACATGTAAGACTGTCATGGTGACATAGCCTCACATCAAGGCATGTGACGCTTCATCACATTTAGTCTAGTGATATGAAAGCATTTCCACCATGCCACAATTAAAAAGGAAGAATATTCATGTGGCTTGACTAGTGTAGCGGGCGTCCCCAATAATTGTGAGGATTACTCAGTAAAATGGACAAGGGTGGTCACTGTGGTGAAAGTGGGGCCACTGAGAGATAGTTTAATAAGGGCTTGCTAAGGTGCTGATCATGTGTTTTGAACACCGAGTATGCACTCACATAGGAGGAGGGAGGAAAGAATTAGTTTTTAGCCCAGGAGATGGCCTAAAGACTCGAACCTGTCAGGACGTTTGGTCAAGGGGTCCTCACCCGCTGACCAGTCATTACTACTAGGTGAGCCATAGATAGTTGGGGAAATGGTACAGGGGGGAAAACCTAAAGAAAAAGAAAAGGAAGAATTCATATGTTGAATCGGGAAGCAGGATACTTACACGAACCTTATTCGTGTTTCAGTCCCTTCGCCCTTCACTTTTCACCCTCACCCCAGTCAGCAATTCCTCCTCTGATGCTGCGAGGGCATCTGTTTCTTAAGTGTTGAGACGGGTGTTTAACGACGGCCACGGTGTGGGGAACACACCGATAGTTTCAGCCCCAGCGATTGAAGACCCCGGGTAGAGGTGTCGGATCTCATCGTTTCCCCAGTGACTGGAGAGTTCAGGGGGCAGGCACTTTTTCTGATGTAGACAGGGCATCGTGACAGTATGGGGGGCGGGTGCTTTCTCTGATGCAGGTATGGCATCATGAATGCATGAATGATTTATTCTCCTGGTCTGGATCTTGGGCCAATGTTGTGTAAAAGGCCATGACTTTATATTCTTGGAGGATGCATGTATTCTTTCTCCGGCAAGAAGGAGGAATCTAGTAAGAATATACTGAAATCAGTTCGTAACTGATTTATCTCTCAGTGTGAAGAAGAGAGAGAGAGAGATGAGAGAGAGAGGATGAGAGAGAGAGAGAGAGAGAGAGAGAGAGAGAGAAGAGAGAGAGAGAGAGAAACATGTATAGAATTTGTTTGATAACTACTCGAGTGTGATGAATGTAAAGATTAAGATACATCGCACACATTTCTACTCATTTCCGGCAATAGACTGATTTCCCTTGAGGGTTACCAGGGGAACACTTCCCGACAGAGATCAACGGAATGACTGCCTCTTAAGCTCCGACAACATACCTTAACCATCCATACTCAAGACTATCCTTTAACTAATCAATGCGTACGCAAAGCAATGAACGTTGTCGGAATTGTTCAATTCATGTAGTAAAATGTTTTTCCCCGGAGGAGAGGGGAAGAAGAAAAGTCATTCTGTAGTGCGCCTTTTGGTTGACTGGAGGGATTGCGTGTGCGTATGGAGTAAATGTTGTCTTGAATGCGTGTGTGCAAGAGTGACAGTGTGACAAAGACTCATACGTTTATAGTGTTTGACAGCTATATCTAGTTTGTGTGACATATAAAAGATGGAATCTGAATGATATCCATTAATCATCCGTTGAAAATTATTAATATACATCATAGATCCTTTCTATTTGTCATTAAGATACACATGTAACATGCTACATTGAAAACATTTGGTGTGCTTTGATGTGTGAAACGTTTCAGGTTACGGCTCGTGATAAAAATAAAATATCTTATCACCCTAACCTACACGTCAACAGTGCTGCCCCTTCCCCACTCACTTCCTCTCTCCTCCGCACGCCCTAGCCCTCTTCTCTGTCTATGTGAAGCTACTAAAAATGGCCATTTCTTTGCATTTTGTCTAAATTGACAGATTGCTTGCTGAAGCAGACATGTCTGTCTGATTCCCCATGCTCCGAATATGAAAACTGTATTTTATGACTGGGTTCTTTGTGGTTGCAATGCCCACACTACTGAAGGTCTCTCTGTCCAACAGCTGGTCTCCCCTTTTCATTGATTTTGTGGCATGAACAGAAAAGAACACTGCATGCTGGTCATCAAGATGGGAATGGCTATCTTTACATTCTGCCTCTCTGAATTTGCTTACAGTTTTAGTTTTTGCATCACACTTTTGGTTCGCCATTTTAAATTCTTTAGAGCTTCCGTACGAATCATCCAAATGTATTTGCGATGTCCGTGAAAATTACGTTTAAATATCTAGAAATGAAGAAATGCAAATTAACATTCCCCTGCCCCCATTTCATATTTACTTTCATTTCAATCAAATCGAGGTTACCTGTATTTGTTTCTGTTCGTCCATGTACTTGTCTGACTATATCCAGATGAAAAAGCTGTGCCAGTTTTGAATGAATGTTAGCTTGTGTTTCTTCATTTCTCCCGTTGTTGGTGGTGCGTGGATGTGTCCGGTACAGGGGTATATAGGCAAACTTGGAGTATCCTTTTGGGGGGATATTTCCTTGTTTGTTCTGTGTGCTCTGTGCTGTTATATCTGCAAGGCGATTCTGTGTTGTAAGCAGCGTTCATTGGAGTTATGGGCGTGTATTTATTTCATCA
>JADBJO010021355.1:17500-29686 GCA_016801955.1 Conus betulinus
AATCTTATCAAAGCATCAGATCCAAAAAGTACCAACATTGTTAAAAAAAATAATAATTATTTTTTTTATTTTTATTTTTTTATTTTTTTCAGGAAAGAAAAAGTCTCTCAGCCCTTGTATACCATTCTTTTGACCTGAAAAAAGGCCACTTTCACATTGGTCTTTTTTTTTTTTTTTTTCCAGATGTCAGGCCATCCTCCATTCAACAGTATTCCCCAGCCTCCCATGGGAAGTGCTGCATCAATGGTGAGCACAGCTGGCATTGACACAGTCTGGGTATTTCATTTTCAGCATTTCTGTGGTCCTTGAGATTTCAACTTGTTGGACTGCAGAAGACTCGTCATTTCATACACTCATCATTTCATATCCTGACATTTTGACCATAGTTTGTAAGTAAATGGCTTGAAAATCACCAAGCATACAATTTATACATGTGTTGTCATTTCATATTTCTGCTCCAGGTGATTTGGTGTTGTAAGCAGCATTTTGTATGGAGTTATGGGCCTGTAATTATTTTATCATGGGAGCAAGAGTTACCCTGCTTGTTTGATACTTACTGTCCACTGTTTCCTGCCTCGTTTAAGACTTCCTTTCATTAATATTTTCAGGCTGACTGTGAACATAGGATTATTGTTTCACGCATGTTTTACATCTGTTTATGAATTCTGAAGAAGACATACTGGTTGAAAATTTATTTATCTGATATGTGTTGTATGTTTAGTGTTGCTGTGCACTTTGTGTGTTCATTTATATTCTGGCGTGTATTGAGTAAAGCAGTAACCGGTTTCGGTCTCTGTTATTTAAAGTTTATTGCATCTACTTGTAAAATGTTCAAGAAAAATTTGAGTGCTGCAATTTTGTGAAAATCATGCCATCAAATTCTGAAATAGGAAAAATGTGAAGTGTGCTAACCTTAGAGTAGATTGTAGAATGTTTCAACTGTCGAGTAGGATATGCATTGAAAAGAATTCAGTGATTTTTTCCCCATCAAAGTAATGTTCCTTCCATCATACAAACATGTTCAAAACCAGGTCGTTTACCAGTCACAAGTTCAGTCTGTTTTTGAAATGAAAAGTTCTTTCTGTCATTTTTTTTTTGGGGGGGGAGGGTAAGAGCAATCATTTACCTGTCTTAAATTTACTATGTCAGATAGAAAACTGCACAATTTTCAGTTTTGGGGTAAAGAATTATGTAAAGCCAAGGTGATAGACTGTAATTTTCTTTTGATTGAAGCTTGCATTAAAAAAGAAAAAAACAAAATGCATGCCAAAGTGTTGAGAATTGCGCTTGTATCTTAAAGGGCTTAAAAGTCTTTGAAATCAGCTTACACCTTTGTCAGTATCATTTTTTTTCTTCACCAGAGTTGCGAAGGGGGGAGGGAGGAGTGGGGATGGGGAAATGAAAGAAAACAATGGTAAGGATCCTAGACAGAATGTAAATCTAGAAACCTGGAAAGATGGTAATTATTATAAATAATAATTGGTACACCTTGTGTTCATGACTCAGAGTCTCGACATTTGCATTTTTCTACTCTTCCTTTTTTTCTGGAGATTTTTTAGAAAACCCTTGACATTCATTTTCACCATGGGCTGTAAGTGTTTCTTCTCAAGGTCAGTCTGTACAGTTAGAATGACTGTTTGATCATGGTGTTATTTCCAGGGTTCAGTGCACATTCCACAAAGATGAAGGCATGATAGTTGAACCCTCCTGAAAAATCACAAAGTTTGTGCTGTGGAGCAGAACAGACCGTAAATGAGATTGGGAAAAGAAATTGGCCATTACTGTGCCCTTGTTTGACTTTTCTTTTTTTTGTGTGTATAGAGGTGGGGGTAGGGCCCACTGTCAAGATTCCACTTAGCAACTTAAGGATGATGAATTGTAAGTTCAGTAAATTACATGTTTTTGAGGAAAAGTAGACCAGCTGCCAAACTGCCTTTGTTTTTCTTTTGGTTAAGTTGCTATTCATCATCATTATGCTGTAAAAACTTATTTGGGATTTATTTGTTTCTTTTTTTTTCCCACCAGCCTTTTCCCATGATGCCACCTCCTCCTCCACCAATGCCGAATGACAATGTGACCAATGAGAATGAAGCTCTCTGCAGCATGCTGCTGTCGTGGTACATGAGTGGCTATCACACAGGCTATTATCAGGTAACACACCGTTGAGGTATGGAGATGTATTGTCTGTGTGCTTTGTTAGTGCATGAGCACGACTATGTTTGGTTAAAGGTGTGTTTGAAGAGGAGGTCAGTAGTAATGATCTAGTGTTAGTTTTTTACCCAGGGGCATCAAGGCTGGACAACAGCAAATGTTTGAAGCAAAAGTGTTCATTCATCAACATTGACAGTCCCTGGTGGTTCCTCCCATTGCCTGTTGTAGTACATTCTGACTTAATGAACCTCCCTAATGGAGGATCTGAAATGAAGCAGACTGCATTCAGAGTTGTTCTCAGTTATTTTACGTTCTGTTTATTTTTGTTTTTCCTTCTTCTTTCATTAACCCTTTGAGTGCCACACCCTTTTCATGCTCAGGTAACCATTTGCCAAGGGGTTACTGATCGTGGAAGGTAATAATTGAAAAAAAAAATCTTGCATCCAAACTGCTGAAAGAAAGTACATGTAAGGTATATTTGCCTGAAAGGAAAATGAACAAGCTTAACCAATTATGACATTTTCACATGAGTTCAATTTCTTTGCTGGCAATGTATTTGGAATGAAATTGAATGTGAATATTTCTACAAGAAAAAAATTATGTGTGTTACAGTAAACATGTACAAACATAGAATTCACACACAAGATTTTGAAAACACACTTACGAACTAAACAGAAAAATGCATCTTCTTACCATATGTGTCCATAAGTATTTGAAGATTTTTTCAAACTTTTGATGCTGATCAGGTAACTGGTCACATTTTCACACACCGGTTTTGGTTCCCTTTGACACATAACCTTATCTTTACACGTTTTTTTTTCTTGGTCTCCTTTTTCAAAGTTCTGGGTTCTTTGTGAGCACAACACACTAGAAATGCACATACACACGCTAAATATATACAAAAGCAGGCAGCTGTCACTTTGTGTGTGTGTGTGTGTGTGTGTGTGTAGTACACCTGGAAACAAGCTGTTGTAAACAGAGTCAGCTTTAAGGGACACTGTCCACACAGACATCTCTCTCATCTCTTTTGCCCTGCTTGGAAACACTTTTTGCACCTCCTGCCTGAGGACTGCTTTCCTACAGCCTCTGAGATGCTGACAGGGTGGGACACTGCTAGGACCTGCCCTGCATAATGATGATTAGTTTCAGTCATGAAGTGGTGAATCAGTTTGTCAGTCTAGAAAGCCAGTTATGACCTGTAGGCCTTTCCCCTTCAACTGTCTTGAGACCAAGTTCTGTGAAAGGTTGGTATGTCTGGCTGGGTGATAGTTCATGGTAGTAGGAGATGGTCCACCACCATATCTCTCCCTCATCGCCACAGAACTCGTCTTCCTCTGCCTCTTCCTCTACTCACACCTATTGAGATAATTATTGTAAGATACTTGCCTCCTTCACACACACACATACACACACACACTGTTCACACACCCAAACACACGCACATACATTCTCCACACACTTAATTATGCGCTCCCTCCGACACACACAAGCTAATGCACTGTTCACTCACTTGCTTACTCTCTCACGCACGCACGCGCGCGCACACACACACACACACACACACACACTAAAACTAAAAGATTACTTACGTAGTAAGGGGCCTGGGCGCGCTGAAAAAAACTCCTTGAGAAAAAAAGAGCAAAAAAATAATTTAACAGAACCATTACTTTTGCTAAAAGGCAATACTGGTCGTCCTTTTGCAATAATGAAGTATTCAGTTACAAAGACATACAAAAAGTATGGGGAAGAAATGAAAACAATGAAACATGGAGTAAATCTACCTCAATACCCTATCAAATTCAGCAATTGCAAATTCCCAAACAATTCAGAAAATTTGAAGCTTTTGTTTGACATTTTCGCTAGAAACAGCAGTTTGGAAAGTTTGTCAGCACATACTAATGCAAACAAAGATTATGAAGAAAAAAGAGCTTACCTGCAGTAGAGCAATCCATGAGACTGATTTGTATCTAAATGCCCCCATAACATTTGAAGAAGTGCAGGAATGTATATCTAAACTGGGCACTAAGAAAACGTCTGTAGGGCTAGATGGGGTGTCCCAATGACATGCTACGACATCTTCCATCTAATGTCTTATGTTTTCTTCATTGTTTTATTCGCAAGTGCTGGCGTGATGGCATATTGCCCCAAGTATGGAAACGTTCAATCATAGTACCCATTCACAAACATGGAAAAAGCCGGAGTGACATTAATAATTATCAACCCATTGCTCTTACGTCCCACACAGGCAAACTAATGGAACGCATCGTATTAAACAGATTAATCCATTACTGTAATAAACATCAAATCATTCCAAAAAACCAAGCTGGATTTCAAACAGATAGAACTACAATAGAACACTTAGTGAAACTAACAACTCATGTCAAACAACAATTTGCACGCCGAAAAAATATCCTAGCAACCTTTTTTGATTTAAGAAAAGCGTACGAACGTGTGAGACATAAAAGACTTTTGTATAAACTAAATAATATTGGTATAAACGGTAACATGTATATTATATTCAATTTTTTTAGAAAAAAGATCAATTCAAACAAGAATTGAACACACGTATTCAACCCCAAGGATATTAGAAATGGGATTACCCCAAGGATCTGTGATTTCGCCAATCTTGTTTAATATTCTAATGGCCGATTTACCAAAGATTTATCTAAAGATGTTGTATTGGCGCAATTCGCGGACGACATCTGTTTATGGATGAATGTTACCATGAAGCGAAAAACCCCTTCACGATCACTTAATTATGTACGCATCAAATATCAACATGAACTAAATAAAATCAATAGATTTCTACTAAAAAATGAACTATCTCTTTCTGTTGAAAAAACAAATATTATACTATTCAATTCAGGGTACGACCCAGAGAATCTTCCTGTGTTTACCATAAATGGTTCTATCTTACAGTATGTGAAATCTGTAAAGTTTTTAGGTGTATATATAAATTCTAAACTTTCTTGGAATCATCACATTGACTATATTACAAACAAAGCAAGAAAAAGTTTAAACTTTCTGAAGATCGTGACTAAACAAAAAGTGGGACAAGATACAACAACTTTAATTGCTCTAGCAACGGCTCTCGTGCGTTCACGGCTTACGTATGCCCAAGAAGTCTTTTTTAGCGCGCCCCCAATTCTTTTGAATAAATTACAAAGTATTGACTGCAAGGCTTATAAACTTGCTCTAGGTGTTCCCATACATGCATCTAACTTAGGAACTTACAGTGAAGCTGGAATACTACCTCTTGAAGAGTTTAAGAAAAGCATCTGCCTCAAAATTTACTTTAAAGAGTATTACCTTGAATAATTTCTGTACAAACGAGGTATCTTTAAAATCTGAAGTAGATTTTGCAAAACGAGCGCGAGAAAAATCCATCATTAAAAACTATTAAGTCTTATATTTCCAATCAAAACATAGACTGTGAAATCACTAACATTGCTAAACCATCCTTTTCACCAATTCCCCAGGTGGGAGCAAAACAAAGCCTCTTTTGATATCAGTTCCAATGAAATATCAAAAAAAGAGATCCCCTATATATTAAAAGAACTTGTCAATATTCATCTGGATGAAAATTACAGAAATTATATATGAAGATTTTCACTGATGGTTCAATTTTAGACGATAACATAGCAGGTGCTGCTTTTATTATTCCAGATTTGAATGTAGAGAAACTCTATAATCTTGGTAAAAATCTGTCCATATTTAGTGCAGAGCTCATTGCCATTTTGATGTCCTTTGGAATTCATTTTACATTTTCCCCTAAATTCTTGTCGAATTCTGGTGTGTACTGATAGCAGATCGGTTCTGGATGCCCTCCAGTCCCAAAATTCAAAAAATTCGACTTGAGATTATATTAGAAATAACCATGTCATTCACCTGTTATCACTTAAAGGGATCACTGTTACGTTTTTATTGGGTACCATCTCTCACAGTGGAATTGTATCAAATGAAAAGGTTGATCACGCAGCAAAAAGAGCAGCTAGAAATATGGAAAGCACAACTTCACTTAATTTACCTTTAGATCTTTCAGAATGCTTTTCCTTAATTGACAAACAGACTGAGAAAAGCTTCCAACAATCCTAAAAAGAACTCGGAATCTCAGTACTATCATAACTGTATTGCATACAGTTCTGGAACACAGAATAAAACAGCAAAAACTTATCTAACTCATATAACTAGAGAGGTAAGAAGCTTAATCCACAGATTACGTTTAAATTCACTAAAAACAAAATTCAGTAGAAATGTTAGATGTATGTGTGGAAATGCACTAAGTGTTTCACATTTGTTAATTCATTGCCCCCAACAAGAACTTGATTGTCATGGCTGGTGGTAATACTTCCGACAGATCGACGTCATCACTCTTTAAAATGTTGAATGATTATTCGTTTCTTAGATTAGTTAGTCAAAGTTTCTTACAGAGTCCAGTTGGCATTTTTCTTTAATTGGTTTTATCTAGTTCTAGTTTTTTTTTTTTTTTTTTTATTTTTTTTTTTTTTTTTTTTTTTAACAAGTAGTAGTATTCAAAGTGTACACGCTTTCCCCCCTATTCCTCCACCACCATTCTTTTCATAAGCACACATTCGCATACCACACACACCATTAGCACATCGTCTGATATCACTTTTAGTGAGAAGACGTTAAACTGAGGAACAACAACACACACACACACACACACACACACACACACACACACACATACTGCCACACCCCTTGCTGCGCACACTATCTTCAGTCAAGTCTCTTATAGGTCCCCCTGCAAAAGTAACAGTGTAAGCACACTCAAAAAACACAGTTCAGTGTCAGTCTCACACCTCAGCCTGCAAAACCTCTCCCTCCACTTGGCTGCATGGAGCCCAGTCAGTGTGCTTAGCAGACAACAAAAGCTGTGGGCACATCTCCTTCACCTTCACTCTTCTGTGGTCGAACCACTCGACTGGTCAGCACCTCCCTCAAAAAATCTGGGTCAGCAACCCTTTGATATTTTGCCTCCAGCTCCGCTGTCTCCTCTCTGTTGACATCAAGAAGACTAACATGGACAGTCTCCAAGGCCTACGTCACCCCAGTTCTCAGCAGCTCTGTTTCATCGTGTTCTTCATCATCAAACAAATTGTCTGACTAGAAAGCATTGTCACAGAAAGCACTAAAATCTTCATCCTCAATCAGTCGTAGAACTTCACCCACATTTGGGGTCACATAGTCACGATACTCCTTTCATTTATGCTGTCTTTTTACTCAGTTGGGGCTAGATTGAGGTTCGTTGTCAGCCATGTTGAACTGGACTTCTCATAAGCATGTCAAACAGGGGGGGGGGGAACAAAAGTGATGAACAGGCCATTAGACAACATGATTGGAGCTCACAGCTTATGAATAGATCAAGCAGACACATCAAGCTTTCTGATTGGTGTATATTTGGTCTCTCAGGTCTAAATGTGGGGCTAGGAAAATTCTGACAATGACAATGACGGAGATGTCCGTCGCGGGGCGTTATTTTTGCGCACAGAAATATGATGGAGATCTACGTTATGGGGCACTCAGAGGGTTATGTTCCACATCAAACTTTTTTTCCCCATTCACTTTTTAATGTTTGAATGGTTTTCTCACTTGGTAGAGTTTTTAATGGACTTCTTATTTGGTACAGTTTAGGTTTCACTCTGTAGAAAACAATTTTCTTGATCAGTGATGTTTATAAAAGTAATTACTGTTTCACATAAAAGCTGTGGGTTTTTTTTCTTCAGAAGTTTGATGTGGAACTTAATGAAAGAAGAAAACAACATGTCTTTTTGTGTGAAAAGACATTCACCTGAAGACTATTGCCTGTGTTTCCAGTAGTAGCAATCACTGTCTGTTTCTCAACATATTGTATGTTTGTGCATTTGTGGTATTAGTTTAATGAAATGGCTCATAAATATGTAACATCATGTTCAGGGAATAAGAAGTCAAAACTGGTAGGACATTATTATCTGCATCATGTTTTTTTTATACATGAAAGATCATTGGTGTTGCAGGGTTTGAAGCAAGGTCGACAGCAGGATGCATCAGCAGCCATGGGACCAGCCAGATAATATAAATGGAACGGGCCAGTTACTGTTGGTTCACAATGCATATGTCACAGAAGACTGGCTTTCCTCGTTGATCATCCAGACTTCTGAAACCAATACTTAGCTGAACTAGCCTTTCAGATGTGCTGATAGCACTCTGTGCCATGGCGGGGATTGTTGGTAGACCACAGATGCTGATGGGATAAAGGGGTGTGTGTTGGACAAAAACAAGTTAGCTTTTCCCCTTAGCACATGTATGAGTGGGTTTTCCCTGTTGCTTGTGGAATGCTCACTGCTGTGTGCTGGATCCAACATGCTTTGGGTGTTGGACAAAGAGGTAAGTGACTAACTATTTTGGAAAGTTCTTTCATTCAAACTGTAGTGTCGAAGTGAATGACTCCTGCTGTTACAGAGCAAAAGGTTCCCATGACAGCGTCACACCCAAAGGTAATCGGATCAGGGAAAGCTCACAGTTGCTGGTGCCACTTTAAACAAAGAACCTGTCACTGTGTTCCACCAACGTTAACATGACAGGTTTTGTCTGCCGTCGGATGCTAGTTCAAATACCATGACCAAGTTATATCTCTCAAAATGTCTGAAGCAGTGTGGGGATAAGGGAAGTAAAGTGTAGAGGGTGGGGAACGCAACTGAATGAAGGGGCTGGGGTTAGGATGAGTGAAGGGGTGGGGTAGGAAAGGCATGGTAAGGGGTGGGGTGGGGGTAGAAGTGGTAGAAAGAGCAAGGGAGGGAAAAGGTGGTGTGTGGGTTACTTTTTTTTTTTCATATGTTGCCTGTGTTTGTGCTGAAGGAACGCTGCAAACGCTGTTGTGATTTCTGACATTTTTCAGTTTGAAACAAAATAATGTGTATGGTTGTGGATGTTGTATGGAAGCGAGTAAAACTGCTCTTAATAATATGTATGCTAAACTCTGACAACAGCTGTTATGTTTGAGTGATTCGAGAGGTTGCCCCTGTTGTGTGACGGGTTTTTTTTTTTTTTTTTTTTTTCATTTGAATTATGTTAATTTCTCAGGAAGTCTGTTGAAAAAGATAACTAACAGCAGAATGTATTTTGGATACAACTGCAAAACATGAGTGTTAATTCTGTAACACTTTGCATGTTATAAGTTCTTGCAGTCAAACTGTGACTAGTTCTTATACGTGTGCATTTTAGGGTGGTTTTTTTTTTTTTTCCATTTTGTGTCAAAAATTGGGGGATATCTGAAGTGTTGAAAGTGTGTGTATATCCTGAAAGTTTGGTCTTTTATCTTTCAAACATACCAAATATGATGCCAGCAGCTGTTCAAAACAACACTTGGAAAAAAAAAAAAAAAATTGCTCTGTAAGCATGAAGTATTGTGCAGCTGAGTGGTTGCAGAAAGGGCAAAAAACATGTGCAACATACAACTTTAGGAAAAAATAACCATATGCCTAATTCCATGTACATTAACACCAGCCACTTAAGACTCATTTCTTTTTGTTTTTCCATCAAAATGCAAAATTTTTGGTAGTTTTCACTTAGGCTGCTATCCACTCGCCTATACTATGTATAATAGACTTAATTTTTGCAAAATTTAAAAAATGAGACGCAACTTTTTCACTGGTCACTAATTTTTTTTTGTTGAAATCTGGGTAACACAGGGCTGATGATTTGGGGGACATGTTTTAAAGAAAACCGTGGGAAAAAAATGTGATGAAATATGTATGACTCCTTTTGATTGTTTAAAAATCGGCCATAATGAATTAACTTTTACTCCTCAGATCCACATCTGTTTCACAAACACATACGTGCACACACATTTAATTTCGAGCCACAGATGTTGGAATTGTACTTTAGCAGGAAAAAAAAATCCATTGAAAATGTCTTGCTCATTTTGTCATGTTTAGAAACCTGTAATAGTATCGGTTACAATTTTGATGTATCTGGATGGACCTGTATGGACTGGTTTCATACAAATTTACATCTGGATTTGCATCGCTGTGTTGCAGAGCTTCAGTGTGTTTTTCAGTCACCAAGGGACACAAGTCCTTTGACAGCTTAAAGTGAGGGGACAGAAAGAAAGGACATAGTACACACTAAAGACAGTTCCTCTGAATTCTCATGTAGTTCTAATCATTAACAGATTAACAGCAAGCACCTTGACTTAGCTCCGATGGTACCTTTAACCATGGAGGCACTCCGAGTGTGTAAACTGTTAAAGTGTGGGTGTGTGTGTATGTGTATGCGAGTGTAGTGGCATGTGTATGTGTGTGTGTGGTGGCCAGTTTCTGTGTGGGTGTGTGTATTCAGTGTGTCCTTTCATGACCTGTGTGTGTGTCTGCGAGTTTGTGTTGTCGCTTTGCATCTGTTGAATTTTTTTTTTTTTTTTTTTTTTTTTTTTTTAAATATGAAATGGGGGGTCACTGTATGTACTAGTGTTTGTCATTATGCGTGTGCTGCTGTTGTTATTGTTCTGTTATCACAATTGTGTCACTGTGTTACTTGTCAGCAGGTATGTGTGTGTGTATGGGGGAGATATGAATGAAGATTTATTTTCAACTGTAGGCCTATTGAAAAAGTGTATTTGGGATTGGCAGAAAAAAAAACATGTTAAGCTCTTTTGATCGTTTCGTGAGTCTGTTCATTTCTGTACACCTTTAGTGGCATAGATTCTGTTCATTTTTGCTACACCTTCAGTGGCATTTTTTCTGTCTATGGATTGCATGGTGCAGTGAATGAATGGAGCCAACATTTGCAATAAAGCAAAGGGATGCTATTCTATTTTCCTTGAGTTGTGTGAAGACAAGTCTTCTATTTCAATTCTAGATCAGTCAAAAGCTAAACACATCTTGGAAATCTACTTTGGTGTTGTAGGCAGGCATGAATCGTCAACTTTTGTCATTCACACGTTTGAGAGAGATGAGATGTGGACCAACTGCCACCTCGGCACTGCAACAACAGGTGTGTGACAGCTTGGTGCATGAGTGTGAAATGTGAAGTGCCATTTCAAAATTTCATGCGAAAATATCTTTGGCAGGCCTCCAATCTGAAGCCTTGGTGTTGAGAAATGCCTATACTATAGCTGTGCCTGTAGTCATATCACACTGAAAGGGAAGTAAGCAAGTTTCATTTCTGAGGCAGTTGGTTTGGTTTTGTTACGCAGTTGAATTTACTTCCCCGTAGCAGTTTTCAGTTTCTCTGACAGACGCCTTTTTTGTTGTTGTTGTTGTTGCATACATTGTTGTTCAGACATAGTTCAAGTTTCAGAACTTAATATATTTATATGTTACCAGTTTTTAATTGGTTGGTATTCCCACTAACTGGTATAAATGTCCTATCTATACACAGAAAATGGAGGGATTAAACTCGGTGGTCTTATCATTAGTTCAGGGGAAGAGTATCACAGTCCATGAAGTAATGTAGCTGTCATATTTCTTACAGGCAGTTACATCCTAGGTTAGAGCTCATTTGGCAGCACCAAGTTCTCAGTTCCTTCTCTGTTCCTCGCCCCATTCATAGCCACCGGCTTCCCTCCTCCACTTCTTGTACCCCCATCCCCTCCTCACCTCGTGGCATTTTACTGGTGGGGAAAAATTAAATGGTGCATTAATTCTTCACAATAGAAATCCATAAAACTTCCTTATTTGGAAACTTTTTTCTTGTCGCTTTTGTTGTACAAAATAATGTGCATGTTCCAAGAAAAAAAGGGAACAGGGGAAAGAGTATGACCTTTTTTTTTTTTTAGACAAGTTCAGTTATGTTTGGAGAGAACTTGGTGCACCCTTTGTGTTCAAGAATGCATAGGATTGATTGATTGTCTGTATAGCTAATATGTGCCTTGATTTTGAAGACATTTTAATGCATTTATGATTATGAAAGTTTGGCATTTTCTCCGCCCTTCTCGATCTACCCTTTGCCAGTAAATGGTTCTGTCACATTTCCATTTCTCAACACTTTTCTCTCCCCCTCCCCCCACTCCCCCCTCTTATTAACTCCGCATCCCTA